>JALPQI010015423.1:0-25785 GCA_025490895.1 Thaumatotibia leucotreta
GTATATATGTTTCAAGTTAATATCATCCTGTTTGAAAACAATTAACAGATTGACATTATCCCTTAGCAATTGTTTTGGAATTTTGGAATAAGTTTGCGATAAATAAAAACAATCAATTTGTCTATGTCTTCCCATAGCAAAGTAGTTGCGAATGTTTACTTGATTTTCACATGCGACATCATCAAAAATCATGATTGAATCGGTCATGGCCTCATTTGGATGAATAACTTCGTTATTGTCGTTAAATATTAAAAACTTGGCATCTGGAACTTTCTCCATAATTTGCTGGAGGTAACGATACTTTGGCTGGAAAGCTGTCTTTGAATACAAATAGATATTTTTAAACTTTAGACCATTTTCATGTATTAGTAAATTTAACATTATATTAGTTTTACCACAGTTTGAGGGTCCACATATTATACAACGAATTGTATTGGGGAATAATGTACTATGTGTTGTATTTCTGTGACGATCATTTTCTACTATTATACTATTTACTTCCAGAGTTTGAGTATGCTTAATGAATTTCATTGTGAATATGAGGAAAATATGATATTTCAACGCTTTATATAGGTGCCTTACCAAATAAAAACAACAATGATTATTTAACAAGTCAATTAATTTATTGCATTTATGAGAGTGATACAGAGAAGCCTTAAAAATAACTTATAAAAAAACAAATTATACTTAAATACTTCACGATTATATTTAATTTAAAATATAGTATTACAGTGGCCCCATGGTAAAGTTTGTATGTTGTCGGGCAGTATTTGCCTTTTATCGTCGTTACAGTTTAAAACGACTTTATCAACTTGCTGTGAATATAAAACATGTTTGATAGATCGTATCATATTCATATTATGGCTATACACTTTTTTTGTTTGCAAAGCTTCGTCAAAATGTTTAATTTTTAATTTATTAGTTATAGGTTTCGTGACTCCTTTTGCTTTTGTTATTGTCTTCTTTACACTTTTTAAACAATACAGTTTAGCTCTTAATCCAACGAATTCAGTAATTACCACACCGCCAAATTCATCTTTAAATAAACCAGGTACTTTAGCATTCAATTTAGGTATACCGTACGGGTTATTGTGCTCATAATTACTAGTATCAAATTTTAATATGTTTTTATTTAGATCGTTGTAAAAGTCGTCAGTTATAATGTTATATAGAAGGCTGTCAGTATCAGTATAGCAGAGTTTAACATTTTCTTGGTACGTTTTTTTAACGAAATCATAATGAAATCGGTATAGGTGCTTTTTTCGCCAATTCTAAAACTGTAAATCCAACATAAATGGGGCGGTCTAAACAAATTTTTTCTGGACTTAATTGAATAGCTACAAAGTTTTCATTAATTATAGATACACTCTTTACATTAGGTTTCAATAGTATTTTCTCTGCACCTAAGTGCTTGTTTGTTTTATTGTCATTGTCTTTCCATTTTGTAACTAATTGAACTTGCATATGATTTCGCTTGTTTTCAATGGTTTTACCAAATATAGCATTGTTTAGTAATTTAAAAAAGTCTTTCTCAAATGTAGTAGAAGCTTCTTGTCGCAATCGAGTATTGAGATCAATATATTTTTGTAAGAAATTAGACTGTCTAAAACGAAGGATGCGATGTATTTTCTGTAACACTAACCCATTCTTTAGACATTCTTTTAAATGTACGAAATGAATGATATAGTTGTATTTGTCATGTAAATTTGCAATTAACTTTTCTGTCTTTCCTCCAGGGGGGACAAACTTTTCAGGTGCAAAGGGCAAGTCAGCATGATAATCATGTAAATGATCAGGATAACTCATATCAACTTCTAAAATGTATCCATGTTCACCGTTTCTTGGTATGGTCAGTATGTTAAAATTGATAACTTCATCGGGATTTAAAAATTCAAAATCTGATACAGGTATTTTTTGTCTCATCGCATAACCATAGAGATTGTTACAATCTAAATATATCAAATATGATGTGGGTTTAGAAGCATCATAATCGGGTGTGTATTTATTGTTTGCTTTTGAATTCCGAAGAGAACACTGGGCTAACCCGCCACGTATTCCTCTTTCTATCATCTGATATACTTCTAAATCGTGTATTAATTGTAATTTTACGTCTGTAAACAAAAGCATAGCATCCCAACTTAAATTAGGCGCAGATACATAATAAGCAGGGTCCAGATTATAATGCTGCAAACTAGTATTTCTAAAATGTTCAAATACATCGCATAACAATAAGACGTCACATTTTAAGTATAAATCAGTATATTCTCCTAAAGTCTTTATATTAAAAGCTGACCATACAGTTTCGGCATGCTTAAAATCGGTATCTGATATACGTTTACATTGCAGAGAATTATAAAACATTTCTTTTTCTGGTAATTTATTGTCTTCATATTTTAACCAGGAATCAATGTAATCATAAGGGTAAACACCTTTACGTGTTAATAACTGAAAGTGGTACCCATCAGTAAATTCTTTAGACAAGTTAACATAATCTTCTTTGTTCAAACTTTTGGTTAACTCAAATAAACTGGAACTAAGAAATTGGTAGGAATCAATAAACTTTATTTCAAGTGATTGACTCGGTTCGTTAGTTGAAGATATCGTTTTTTTTATACATGAATATTTTTCCTTGGACTGTGGCATTATTTTAATAGAACCGGGGTACTTTGTAAGTTCTTCTATAAAGAGATGACTATCATACCCAGCTAAATTATGTAAGACAACTGGTACAAATGGACAGATTCTGTATTGCAGGTTGCATAGTGAGTGAGAGGCACCTCTGTATTCTGATGTGATGTGATCGTGATCACGAACTTTGTCACCAAATAAAAACTGTTTACAAATATGACAGTGTGTAGCATTCTCATAATTACATTGTTCTTCTTTTGATAATGGATTCATAGGATTATTTTTAATCAGTATACTGTTAATTTCTTGAATATCGTTAATTAACCATTCAACAAAAACTTTCACGCAATCTTCACCTCTGTAAGAAACGTATTTATTCAAACTGGAATCGTGCGAGCAGCATACATAATAACCAAAACATGTTGGGACATGCTTTTTCAGGTTCTGCGTATTTTTACCATTCTTTGAATTACAATTAATTAACATGCTTTCGAAGTCAGCGTATATAATGAAATTAATTTTTTGCTTGCGTTCGAAATTCTTAAATTGAATGACAGTATTTTCATTAGGTAAAACTGTTACAATTTCAGAACAATGATGAGTTTTAAATTTATTTTCGCTTTTAAAAAATTGTAAACATGAGTCACAGAAATTCATTTGACCTCTATGTAAAGTTACTTGTTTTCGAATTAATCGTACAAGGTCTTTAATGAAGCAATAATGTCCTTTACCATTTTTTTCTATGTATAACAAATTAAAATGATTATTTTTCTTTGATTTTGATTTGTACAGGGGGCCTGTTACAACACACTTATTATCTAATCCATATATATTAATGCTTATTTCAGGGTTATTCTTTTCAAATAACTGTATATCTTTGACTGATAAGGGGAATGCTATTCCGTCTATATTTAAAACATCTGAATAGTGCGGGTATGATTTAGTTCGACACACATTGCTCTTTGCAGGATATAGACCAGCAAGTATACTCCATAAAAAGCAATAATTATCATTGTTCTGAATATTAATGCAGCTTTTGGTATTTTTGACAGTAGGAGGTAAAGGTATGTAAGTACCTCCTCGCATCGGACAATACTTGTTTACATTGACTTCTAAATGACTTATTGCAACAAAAGACCAGCCAGATTCACGGTGTTCAAATTCAGTAAGTTTATCTTTCAAATGCTCAATCGTTTTTGCAAACAGCTCATTAATATTCGAGTTTCCATAAATAACATCATATTTTGTATTGAACGACTTTAATTGTTGTTTGTCTGAATGTGGTAATGTAAAGTAAACGAATAGCTCATAGTTTATTTTGATACATTTATGTTTCAGTAATGACATTTCCACAACTTTCATAATGTTACTTTGAATATCGCACAGAAACGTCTCAGGAGTGGGGTATTCATTTTGTATTGGATTCAAACGATACGTTACTATTCTGTTTTTAAAGGCAGTTGCTATAATTTCAATATTATTAAAATCAGTCTTCAATATGCAATTCGATTTATGTAAATTGGTTCTCAAATGATAATTGTATTCATTCTTAGGCAATTCAATTCCACATTTGTCACATTTCATTGAAATAGTTCTGGATGACGGGAGGTTATGTGATCTCACTGTAAACAAAATGACACACTTTATAGATTACAATTTATTTGAAGGTAATATAAGATACATTTATTATTATTTGTTAAATGATATGTTAAAGAACTTATATTTTATAACAAATATATAGGTACTTAAGTTAAGAATGAACACAGAGTTAAAACATCAGTAATATAATAGACGCTAACTAAAAATGAGAACCCATATCTGTGGTATTCCTTTTGCGCTGCGTGAATAAATTAAGCTTAATGTTTCCGCGCTTCAATGTTAGGGTGTATTTCATATATATATATATATATATATTTATACATAGTTGGAATTATACATTACGAAAAAGAATTCACTCTAACACTACAGGGTGTGGACATTCAGCTAAATTTATACACGCAAGGCAATATGAATACTGTAAATATAGGAGCATAATTTATTTATTTATTTATTACTCCGGTATTCTATAGCAGATGTATTAACATTAAGATAATAATAAATCGATACAATGTTTAAAATTCATCAATAATAATTACTAACAAATGACGGCACACACGTTCGGTATTCTTTTCGCGTTGCGTGAATAAAATTGGCCAAGTGTCTCCAAGCTTCAGTATTATCATCGGTTCGGTTGTTAATATTGCCTACGGCATGACGCCATCGATTCACTGGCGATACCTGTTCAAGATCACTGTATTTGTAAACTTTAACCTCAACAAAGTGGGTGCCCTTTTTATCTGGATTTGCCTGACGCGCGAAACCATTCGCAAGCCTTCGTGAAATGTAGGATAATAATTTACCCTCGCCTGAAGTTTGGTTCGCCTCCAACCCCTCGTCATCACTGTCGGCGCCGAATAGCTCCGCCGCAGTGCCGTGTCGCGGCTTCATTGGTGCTGGTGCAATTCTCACCCTCTTCGAGCTCGCCGATGTCGAAGGCTTGGACTTCTTCTTATTCCTTTTGTCACCCTCATCAGCCTTCGGCGGCGGCGGCGGCGGCGGCGGCGGCGGCGGGGGCGAATCATCCTCCGAGGACGACGATAGGAACAAATCTTCGGCATTCGAGCGTTTCGACCTGAAAATCAGATAAATATGTAACTATTAAATTTACAATCATTTAACATGAGCTTGAATAATAGAGTGCGGATACTTTAGTTACGAATTTAAGGTAAACCCAATTATGTATTATTTAGAAACAGATAGGTAGGTAATCAGAAATAATTATTAAGTATTCATTGATCTCGAAGAGAACGATATTATCAAGTATATTCACACACGCACACACACACACACACACACACACACACACACACACATACACACACACTATAAAATTTTGTCATAGTAACTACTAGATTACTTTCTACAGGACTACGACGTTGTTAGTTACTGAGACAAAGTTTTATATCACTATAGAACTGTCTCAGTAAGTAGAAATCAAATTGGCTGACTGTAGGTATTAACAGCAAGTAGCAACACCCATAACTAACCATCGATAGACCTTATGTCATTGCAATAACGCTTACAAATGTGTAGTTAACAGTGATGCTGATAGTACATTAGTTTGAAAGGTTAAGTTATAATTCTAAGTAGCTAATTACTCGTGTCTTTCTATATAATTATTATAATTCTCTATTACTCTAACATTTTTTAATTTAAATAATTATTGATTGAGGAGTGTCTTTTCAAAGGGGTTATTTCTCTATGAGTTTTTTTTCACACAAAGTATGATCTTTGTCTAAGTGATCACACAAAATAAGCCCATTTAAAAAGACACTCTTCAATTGTTATTACGAGTTTATGATGATTCTAGTACCTATTAGTAACATTAACATATACATTGATTCATACTTACATGATGATGATGATGTGCTGTAGCTGGAGTTGGGAAGAGAAGAGTGGGTTTCCTTGCTTCCTGTTTATCGGAATGAAGCAATAGGCCCGATCGGGCGGCTTAAGTAGTGAACATTCACGTGGAGCTCTCCCATATATGAAATTTGTCGACGCGATTAAAAAGGTACAGTTTCGAAGGCGCATCAGCAATTCAGCACTTAGCCTAAAGTAGAAGCTCTATATTTCGCTTACCTTCATACTGTGGGTTTACTTCCTTTTTTATTCAATCAATAAATAATAACATTTTATTTTCATATTTAGTCAATATTATTTTGAGTAGATACTTACCTTTAATCAACAAACAAACGAAAACAATACATCAGTTATGTAAAACAAAATGTGCAGGTACGTACAGTCGAGTGCATTAATATATAGACACATTTGTAAAGGATCAGTATGGAGAAGTGTATATATATATTAATGCCCTTGACTGTACTAAGTAACTTCATTATAATTGTATACGTTCGTTTATCTAGTACTCGTAATCTTAGAAAAGAAGACAAAGTCAGGATAGGAGCTAGTATATTTTATTTGCATCAGCGCATTATTACTAATAACTCTTCAAAATACGAATGCACACGATCGTATTTCAACACATTTTGATCACTAAACGCATGTATTAAGACTCAATTTGGTATGTTTTATTTTATTTCACATATTATGATTATGATTATGATTTGCAGGCAGGTAGGTATGGTATATGTGAACGGTCGACGACAAAAATAAGTATACATTTTTCACCTTATCAGACATCTGTATGTGAAGTGCTAATATATTATATTTATGGCCGTAACTGCACAAAAATTATTAGATATAATATAATCTGTTAAAGTAAGAACAAACACGATTTTTACCCGACTACGGTAACGCAGAAGTGGGTTATGATTTTGGCTGCTATTTATTTACATTCATTTATCTATCTTTTTCTGGATTTATTTTGCTTTAAACATACTATTAATCTTAAATAAGAAGACGAAGTCACGATATGAGCTAGTATATTTTATTTGCATCAGCGCATTATTGCTCACTCTGTAAATCCACACGTATGTCAATACAATTTGATGACTAACCGTATGTATTAAGAATCAATTTCACGCTTCAATTCTATTTAACTTATTATGATTATGATTCGGCGAGCGGTATATGGATATCAACACAGACGGTATCATATTTGTCAGTCGCCAATCACTCCATATGACTTTCCATATACGAATTTCAATAAAATACATGATATTTTGAACTCTAATAACGATGATATTTTCGGATATAAATCCTGAAAATAAGTGAACAAACTTATTCAATACAATATTTTAACAGCAGTTAGTTCTACTGAAAATATGTCGGTAAGTCCTTTTTAATAAACATTATAGTATTTAAATAGAGCACTTATAAAAAATTGGTATAATAATTTTAAAATTTATTTTAAGTAAATCTCTAATGGATAAATAGTGGGGAACTTAAATCTCTAAATTGTATTTCATTTATCTGTAATAATTGTATCTTACTGTATATTTTTATATTACGGTATTTGATTGGAATTTTTGGTCTCCCCCTAAATACTTTCAGATGAATAGTTAGACATTAATTGAACTAATAATTAATTATTCATTACAGGATACATCAGAACACCTGTTCAACTTCGTTCCTCTCACTTCATCTCTAAATCAAAGTCAGAGTGAAGTTGGATCGGGGGTAAGACGTCTGTCCTCGGGGGTCAAGAGGAAAGCAGCACCCGTTGTTTACTCGTTTATCAAGAAACCACATCGGAATGGTGGCACAAAAGTCATAAAAATAGAAATTTACAACAGTAGCAAACTAGACGAGAATTATGAATGTATCTGTAAATGTAATGCTGAGCTATGTGCCCAATATGTTGTGAAAAATACAATATTAGACGAAGTCTACGAATTAACGCGTAGAGTAATAGATAAGATAGATGAGGGTTTGTCATCGGACTCCCCACATGGGTACACCATTGACTAGAGGTACAATGTCTCAGAGGTCTACTTAATTCTAATTTGTAAAAGATAACACGATATTTGAGTGATATACTTCTTAAATAAATACTATGTAGATAAGAGTACACGTAAAAGGTATTGATCTTGGCCATTGTCTATTGTAAAAAATAAACATTAAAACAAATGTTTCACTCTTTACTATGTTTTTTTTTTTTAAACAAAATAAAGTATGTTTATGAATAAGTACATGTGGTTTCTTTTCTATATTATATATGACATATAAAACACAATACTATTATTAGTATCCTCATAGATATCAAACCTAAAGTCACTTGAAGTATTGAATAAAAAACGCAACTGAATAATAAATAAAAAATGGACTGTGTCAATGTCATATACACGGACGTCACGATGTTAAACTAATAAACACTGAACACTATTGCGGTGTTTTAATAACTAACTGTTATTAAAAATCTAAGCGAATGCGTATATATTATACTGGTTTGCGAGTATCAGCGCGAGTAATCAGAAAAGATAAATGGTTCGTAGACTTGGTACCATTGGTGTAAATAAATACAATATTCGAATGGATAAATGTTACTTCTGGAGTAAAAATGTCCTAAAACCAGAACTTAATAGCTTTCGTCTACCTCACTATTTGAATACATTTTTACGTGACAGACTTCTTGCGGGACACTAAATGTGTATTTGAATGAATACTTCTTGAATCGATTCAAATTAGTATTCCACTAAATGTGTATTTGAATGATAACTTCTTGAATCGATTCAAATTAGTATTCCACTAAATGTGTATTTGAATGATAACTTCTTGAATCGATTCAAATTAGTTCTCCACTAAATGTGTATTTGAAATGATAACTTCTTGAATCGATTCAAATTAGTATTCCACTAAATGTGTTCAAGGGTCTGAGGGATTTGGTGCAGAAAACTTCAGGGTGATTAAAATAAGGAGACGTCTGTTAGCTGTGACTTGTGGATTTAATAGTGACTGACTGAGTGACATGCAAAATTATATTAAAAGATCCTTATAACTAAGAGGCGGTGAGCTGCAAAGGTCGCATTGCATGTGCATTTTCATCAGGCGCCTTAATTGACGCCAACAAAATGTGTATTTGAATGATAACTTCTTGAATCGATTCAAATTAGTATTCGAATGTGTATTTTTGGTGCAGCTGGATCTTATCTGATCCAGCTGCACCAATAATACACTACTGGTATAACCAATAACCCACAGAATTAGATTTGGATAGAAGAAACAAGTTCATTCATTTGTATGGCGGCCGAGCGTGTCAGATTTTGTACTGAAGTTGTTACTTGCCTATGATTTTAAATGGGTCCATATTGGCACTTATACAATTTTTTCTTCGAATATTTTTACTAATACCGTTTTTTACTCATAATCATCATTACTCCGAAAATTTTATCTCATACTTTTTTTCTTACTAAAAATTATACTTCTACCTACAATGTTCATAACGATTTTTATTTCGAAATTTTATCCTCCTAAAGTCGTCAAGTAGATTAATCTATACTCATAAAGTTATTTGAAATAAATTGTTTATTTATAAACATTTTCCCATTAGGTTCACTCTGTTGTGGCGTACTCAACTTTAGCATATTTCTTTGTGGCAGATTTCGAATATTATTCGAGCATAATTTCGATGCTCCTATTTATGATGAATTGATGAGGCATAATCTGGATGTGCATAAAAAGTATCGGCATAGTTTGTTTTAGCATAACAGAGAAGGAATAATTACAACCTCTCAATATAATCGAGGTAGTAGTAATATTCTGTACGTTACTTACTGTGTTACTGAGCTGAGTACTTTCTAGGTTGCTAAAAAAAAATAACCTCGAAGACTAAGGCGGGAGCAAAGCTCCCGCCTTAGTCTTCTAACCTAACCTATCCGAGTCGGATCTGCCCCGAAAGGTTTTGTTCGCTCGCTTCGCTCGCTCACTGCAGAAATTTTCACCCTCACAGCAAATTCTGCCTGACGAAAAAGGCAAGTTTCGAACATGTGGCTACATGCCCAAAAAAAATGCAAATCTAATTTCTGTCTTATAACACTCGGCGTTATTAATGATATGCCAATATAGTCTCGGACAAAATAATATTCGAAATATTGTTATTTAAGCCAAGTGATGTTTCTGTCTCATTAAGTTGATGCCAAAATAGATTATACCAAGTCTGTTATGTCCTAAGCGTTTCGGACAAAAAAAGTTTAGAGGGAACCCGTTTAGTACAGTACCTACTATGCCACAACCTGATTTGTGCAGGTAGCTAGTTTACAGTAATAGTACGATTTATATTTAATTAAACAAAAATAATTCATACATAAAACCAGTACAGATAAAAATAAATACCTATAACATTAGAATATATAGCATAAAATAAGTATAGTGAAAAATTATATAAACATAAAAGTTAGTACTAAAAATATGTATGAAAAACAATATTATGAACATAAATAATTCTATGTGATGATAATTATGAACAAAGATTATTCTAAATACCGATCATTATGAAGTTAAATTGTATAAGAAAAATTTTCGGAGTTCCAATAATCTAAGTTGCAACTTTATAAATACTTTGGCGCACCCATTTTAAATATGTCTCAGGCCCTTGAGTATTCATATGTTTTTGTGTTGTTGCAATTAATATTACTTAAGAAGGCATTATTAATGTTTTTGTTCACTTCACCTTACAAAATTTGACGCCCGAAAGCTGCAAGCTGCGATTAAAGACGGACAACTCAGTGGATTTCACTGAGTTAATTTGACGCGCTAAAGTAGATACGTTTGCTTGATCTATGGTATATATGACATCTGTGGTATAACCTCTAACCAACTAGAGAGTCTAGAGACCTATTAAGAGGTCCCTTCAAACAAAAGAAATGCTATTCTATTTCCTATACTATTCATTCAAAATGCACGGGCAAATTTTACTGTCTGGGAGCAGGATGATAAGTCACAATCAACAGAGCAATATGGAATTATGGACCAACAGTACCAATACGCACGCGCGTAAATTTTAAATTCAGCTTTTACATTTTGGTGACGTGGTCTTTGAGTGTCGGCTTTTCTCGGTATTTAAAGTTATCGACTTCTTTTCTATCGACAAAAAATAAAATAAGTCGAATATCGGAATATAAATTTATTTATTTTATCGATCGATTTACGCTGATATAAATGTAAAGCACCTTTTAGACCGTTAGTTGAGTTATAAAAATGGTTCCTATTGAATTGAGAAGTATGTATCAAATGCTACAATATTTGCAAAGATTAGACGGGTTTAGATTAGATTGATTCAATAACCAAAACGTACTTAAATAAAGTCGACCGTACTAATCATAATGCCAAATAACAAGTAATTGTTCAACCCTATTCAAATTACGTGACGTCACACGCGCATCTCGGCCAATCAGAAGCCGTCATCGCAAGGGCTGCTGCAGGGTCATGCTAAACCGTCGCCTAATTTCACAGACATCTTTTAGGGTCACGCTTCCTACTTCGCAACCACGATTGTTTAAACAGTAGCGAACAATAAACAATTATTTCTAATGGCTAATTCCCACGCAATTGTAATTGTATGAAAGTCCTTGGATTTTTAAGTTTTTACACGCTATTGATACGATCTTAAGGTTGCGTAGTTTAGTTACATGTTTGTGAATTGTTAATCGTAGGTTTGGTATCAGAGGTGAGAATGTAAGGGCAGATATTGCCTCTGATTTGGATTATAGGTCACGATTCTGTGTTATTGCAAAAACATGTTTTTGTAAGTGGAAGCTGGTTAGGATTAGAAACGTGAAATACGGGCCTGTTTCTTAAAAGCTTGTAACTTGTAATACAAGTGGAAATCTCTTTTTGACACTGTTAATTAGATAAGGACTTCCGCTTGTATTATAAGTTACAAGCATTCGAGAATGAGCCTCAGTTAGAAGTAGGAGTAGTCGAGATTTTATAACTAAACTAATAAATACATTCATTATTACTAAAACCTACATTTGGTTTATCAATGTACAAGTTACATAACATTCAAATAAATTGGCTGATAACAGAAGCTGATACTTCAAAATAAAACTGTTTCGAATATAATCGACCCAGTCGTTTGAATAACTACGGAACTCTCTCTCTGTAATTCTGTTCTCTGTAATTGTTTTCATTTATTGAGGTGTGCAATAAAGAGTATTTGTATTGTATTGTATTGAACTCTACATTGAGCATGGCCCGACATGCTATTGGCCGGTTTTTGTTGATAGGGTTTTTTTTATTTTTATTTTATTCGGTACATCAACAGCATTACAATTCTTAAAAACTTAAACTAATATTTGAAGCGTGACCCTTAAAAGATGTCTGTGAAATTAGGCGACGGTTTGGCATGACCCTGCAGCAGCCCTTGCGACGAGGGGTTGGTTATACAGTGTGTGGCCTACAACCGCGGTGAAAATTTAAACGGCGCATTAATAAGCTGATCAACAATCATTTCCACAGATTGTAATTTAAAAAAAAAACTTTTTTTTGTAATTTTTTGTTCATGTATTTTTCATTATTTATGGGTTCACTTACTTGAATTAAAAGTTATCAATAACTTATCATTTTTGATTTTTTTTTAAACCGTAACAAATTAGTGTAAAAATAAAAACAAATTATTGTTATGACTTCGTACCTGGTAATACTATCAAGATGTCTTGCGACTGACAAGCTACGACATCGTGATGCCAAGATCCAGTACTAAAGGTCCATAGCTTTGAATGACAATATCTCGGAACTTAACCATTTTGAAACACCGGGACCTTTACAGGATTATTGTAGTCTAAGGAGTCACTCATTTCATTTTTCTTCCGTGTTAAAGCCCACACACTGTATATTCCTCGATACCCTTCTATGTTACACAAACAAAGCATACGAGTATTATCTTGCACGTGCACGACCTTTTATGCCCAATCTTGACTATTTTAATGTATTAGATTTCCTGTTCTCTATGAATCGGATTTGATGGGTTCATGACCTCATTTGTAATCCGAATGTTCTTTATTAATGTATGCAGTTACCTTCAAAACGTGCTATATTGTCATAGGAATCGGCTTCTGAATACATTCACCCGCATTATGTCTATTGATGTATTGTATTTTTAGGACTGTAAAAGAACCTTTGAACTTTTGTATTCTAATATTACGTCTCTTCCTTAGTTAAGGGCTAATGTACCACACAATACACATATTTTTCGATCCACATAATGTCTTTTTTTTTACAGACAGCATTTTCTGCTCTACACAGTCGCGAGAAGGCTAGACATGTTTTTTTAATATGCAAATTTAAGGGTTAATATACGTAAACAATACATTATGAAGGTAATTTTTTAAACATATTTTTTTTTTATTAATGTATTAGAAGAATGTATTAGTATTGCCTCGCAGACTACGAACCCTGTAAAGTGTTCAAAACGTCGGAATGAAGTTAAAAATTAGTTAATATACGCGAGTTTATCCGTTTTCTTAACCGAAGAAAATATTATTATTATTAGTCTATTTATTTCATTTAAAATTGTTCCCAGTTTTATTTATATTTTGGGTCTTTAACCGACTTCAGAAAAGGTTCTGAATTTGACTGTTTTTTTTCTATTTATGTTACTTACTCGATATGTACCTTCGAGAATTATGAACCGATTTTTTTTTGAACAGGTATAACCTCCTGTCTTTTTTTTGTTAGGTGATTTTGAGTGTGATTTTGTCTCGTAACTATTTAACAATTTTATTTGAAGTTTAGCGCGTGTTATCTTATACCTAACCAATGTATGATTGTATGTACATGTAGGTAACCATAACAAAATGTGTACCTACTAGTCGATTGGCATCTGATTAAGGTCCATTTGATACAAACTGAGACAAAGGCCAGGAACGGCCTACGTGGGCAGAAATGGCTCCAAATTGACCCACCAAGGACAGTCCTGTTGAACTTAACGAATACTTATGATGCTTTGTACACTCAGCAAAAGATGTAGTCCACTTTTCGGCCCTAGCCACTGGTAATAAAGTCGAAAACTCATAGACCACATTTTTTGTTTTTTTTTTTACCACAGTTTTCTACATTTGGATAATGTTATGTGATTTTGATTTGCTATTATTTAAAAAAAAAGTCCCGCTGAGTTTCTTGCCGGATACTTCTCAGGAACAGTGGTGTAGGTAGGGTTAGAACCGGAAGTAGCTATTTTTTTCTCTCATTTGCTATTTAGTTTGACGATTCAAAAGCGCTCGTTGCTGGGCCTAATTGAATAAAGAATATTTTGACTTTAACTTTGACTTGACTTTGGCTATGTCATTTCGAAGTGCTTGGCGAATAAATTACTTGTAATAAAATAAACATAGTTACCGCGAAGTACGAAATCCGAAAATTTCGGTGATTTTTCTCTGTCACTCTAATGACGCCATCGTTGGAGTGACAGAGGCAAATCCCCGAAATTTACGAACTTTAGTGTTCGTGGTACAGTCCCTATCTACGACTTTGTAAGTAAAGGTAGTGTTAGGTTTTACTCGATACGTAAAGCATAGAACGCATTACGTATCAAGTAAAACCTAATGTATTATTTACTTTAAAATTCATGGTACCACTACTGTACAAAGCAAAGGTACAAAGGAACGAAGCCCAAGTTAGTATAATAAATATAAACTAAAACAAACAAGAACAAAGCCCAAGTTAGTATAATAAATATAAAATAAATATAAACTTAAACTAAACGTACGTATTGATAGCTACATTAACTACAAAATAAACCTGTGCTGCAAACTACGTATTACCATACTCGTCCGCGGCAGCGCCATATTCGGGTAAATTACCGTCATTTCGTCACTACTTAAAAATGCCAATACTCGTATCTTGGCGACTAAAACAATGTAGCCAATGTAGGTAGTATTAAAGGATAAAAACTGGAAGAATACTCAAAAGCACGACTTCATTCAATTGGTATTTATTGTTTGAAGTTCAACAGCCAAAAGAGACAGAATTAAATAAAACCGAGCTTATATAACCTTTGCGAATGAATAATTCTAAAGGTGCGTTTTACCCAAAAGAGCATTCGCTGTTCTAGAACCCGTTCTACGAAATCAACCAATCACGTTTTGTGTACCGATCGAATTTCGTAGAGTGGGAGGTTAGAACAGCGAATGCTCTTTTAGTTTAACCGCACCTTAATGAACGGATTTCGTAGAGTTAGGGATATAATGAGCGTTCGCTCGTTTGGTGTAAATCCACCTTTACACAAATCGACTTAGTCCCACGGTAAGGTCAATTAATAGGCTTGTGATGTGGGTACCAAGCGACAATACATTATAATAACTAGATAGATACATGTATGTAGATACTTAAATACATAGACAGCCTTGACCAAGGAACAAATATTTGTGATACTTACATTTTAAGTCAGCTGTATCCGTATTAAAAAAAAAAGCGAATACCAAATGAGGTCATGAACCCGTCAAAATCGATTCGTAGAAAACAGGAAATCTAATACATTCGAATAATCAAGATTAAATAAACATAAAAGGTCCATGCACGTGCATGTTTTCTTTGTCTAGCACAAGTAATTCGATAATCTTTAATCCTATGGACGAAAACAAGGTATATTGGGGTAAACGAATTTATCAGAAGAACTAATTTATAGACGCTTGGTACCCCCAGTCGTACCATGAGTTGGAAAGTAAAAGATACGTTAGGTTTTACTCGACACGTAAAGGTGCATTCAGACCAAACGAGCATTCGCTATTCTAACCCCCTACTCTACGAAATTCAATCGTTACACAAAACGTGATTCGTTGATTACGTAGAGTGGGGGATAAAATAGCGAATGCTCGTTTGGTTTGATTGAATGCACCTTTATGCATTCTATCGCGCTCGCACTTACATATTGGAGCGAGTGCGATGGCCTGCTTTACGTATCGAGAAAAACCTAACGTTACCGATACTTGCAAAGTCATGGTACGGCTGCCGATTCCCTTTATAAGTAAATTTACTAAAGCTGGCACGAATGGATTGAGTAAGTGACAGAAATTATCTATGTGTGGATGTCAAAATGACAGTAGATACAGGTTGGTATAGGACGGCCACACACAATGATAGATGTCATTCATTTCATTCATTCCATTCTTGCCAGCATTAGTGAATTCACCTAACTATACTTGCCACCTCATGGTATAAAGTCCATTCATCCTTAGTTGTCTTATCTAGTAAACAACTTTCCAACCTAAAAGTACACGTTTTCTGTTGTAAACTGCCGTATTTGCCTATACCAAAATACCTGAGTCCGTATTTGTGCAGTCCGTCCGTAGTGATTAGTAAATTGCTTAATTTTTAATCAAGTAAACAGCAGTTTACAACAGAAAACGTGTACTTTTAGGTTAGAAAATAGTTTACTAGATAAGACAACTAAGGATGAATGGACCGTAGCTTACAGTTTTAATATTTTCTTAACAAAATTGACGTATAGTTACCGTCTAAATATTGGCGTTTGGTACCCCATCACAACTCTGGGCACGTACATGAACGAGTATTTGAACGACGTGACTCACACCTGTTCGAATCTCATTCCAATCAACAGCCTACATTTTTTAGGGTTCCGGCTAAGGTTTTCCTTGTGCCAATATGCTACATTCCTAGTATCAAGTACTAGCTGGTGCCCTCGACTTGACACATAGACGATTTTCGCGATAAAACTATCCTATGTCCTTTCTAGGATGTCAAAATTATCTTCATACCTAATTTTAACCAAATCTGTCCAGCGGCAATAGAACTCTAAGCCACTGTGTATTATTGAATTGAATTTATTGAATTATTTGACACAATTTTAATAAGAAAAATTACAATATCGTCTCTCAAAACTGTTACAACAGTTTGACTGTAGGAGCGGCAGTCTCTTAATTAATTGTTTTGACTGGGATATAATCGAACTGATTGTACTTATGTCCGTACTTATACCAACGTATGTCCAAGGCAGCGGTGAGATAGTAAAGGATTACTAACGAGAGTCTGTTAGTTACGAGTAAGTAGTTGTTACTTTAGTTCTTTAATGATAAATATGAAAAATAATAATGTGACATGTAAAATATTTATATTTTATCGATAAATGTTTGTTTGATTAGGTAATTGATTTATGGGCCGTGTTGCGAACAACATTTTTCATCAACTAGCGAGCAAAAATATAAGATTTATCACAAAAATATAAGATTTATCACAAAATCGCACTAAAAATTCTGTAATGGGTGCATTTTTTTTACAAATAATTTATTATCTCATGAAATAAAACTATGAAAACGGATAAACTCGCGTATATTAACTAATTTTAACTTCATTCCGATGACATCCGCAGACCACGAACCCTGTAAAGTATTCGAAACGTCGGAATGAAGTTAAAATTAGTTAATATACCTACGCGAGTTTATCCGTTTTCATAGTTTTATTTCATGAGTAATCCTCGCGGTAACTGAAGAAAATATTAATTTATTATCTATTTACTTTCATAAGTTTACATAAATTTAAAATTCGTGTATTGATATAAATAATTATATCATTAAAATCTACGGAACCGTCTTTCTTACGAACTTGAATAGTTTCCATGCCTTCTGTTTTTGCTGATTCTTATTAGGTTTTTTGCTTGTAATAGAATTTAATAGATCGACCACTTGCGTGCTATAACAATACGTAATAACTTCTGTAGGTACCCACCTAATGTTTATATGTGTACCTTGACTCAGTTTTAAGGCAAATATGGTAATAAATCTTGTTAAATCGTTCTTTTGTTCTGGATGATTATTCTAGTACAGTCAAGAAAATGTATTTGTGTACAGTCGACGTCAAATACATTATTACGGTTTAAGTTCCAAAAATATATTTATACGTCCTTAATGTCAAGGCAATAAAGTCGTGTAAATATATGTTTGGCACCTAAATCTTTGACGTCAACTGTACCATTTCGTACTATGTCATAATAGTAAAATCGTAGGTATGAGATTTCTATCACCTTTCATATCGATTGTCTCTGTGACAAAGTCAAAATTGGGTAAATATCCGAGCGTTTCAACCGGCTAATTTTGGTGGCATCATTTTTGCCGAAGTTTCTAAACATCTCAATCATATCTCAATGTTATACCTACTTCGTCATTTGTATAAGGTAACGTGCCTCCTTCAAATGATCAAGTAGCACATTGTAACGAATAGTGGGGGATGAAATGAGCGAATGCTCGTTTGGTCTAAATGCACCTTTAGCCTCCTGCCTACATTACGCCAAAACTTGCCTTTTTTATACCACGTCGGTGGCAAACAAGCATACGGTCCGCCTGATGGAAAGCAGTCACCGTAGCCTATGGGCGCTTGCAACCCCAGGGGTGTCACATGCGCGTTGCCGACCCAATAAGAACTTGTACACTCCTCTTTTGAAGAACCCCATACTGTAGTCCAACGGGAAAACCTCGGCAGGGAGCTCATTCCACAGACGGACCGTCCGCGGGAGGAAGTTCCTCTGAAACCGCACGGTGCGCGACCATTTAGGTTGCAAGGTGTGAGGATGAGCGCCCAGTCGGTGGCGAGCGGTGCGATGATGAAAAGTGGACGTTGGCCTAATCAAATTGTAAATTTGTCTAATTAACATAGAGTCTAAAAATTGATTGAGGCTTATGTTCTTTGGGTAGGACACATGTAGGCAGGAGCAGGAGGTTAGACTGTGCAAGTATTGTCTATTTCGAATTCGAAAGGCCCGATTCCACTTGACAAAATCATTAGGCGTCAACAATAGGGTCAGTGATAACAAAAGATACCTAGCCAGACCCTTTTGTGGCGTGATATTTTTTGCGTACATCGGTGTACGACACGTGCCAATTTGTAGTGGACCAATTAAATGACAAAAGTTTCGAGTGGCATCGGGCCTTCGTATTTGAAATGGACTATACCAAAGCATTTCTTTCATACATTTGATCGCCACTGTCCGAGATGTGGTAATCATCATCATCATCATCATCATCTCAGCCATAAGACGTCCACTGCTGAACATAGGCCTCCCCTCTGGACCTCCACATGTACCGGTTAGATGCGACCTGCATCCAGCGTGTCCCTGCGACCTTCATAAGGTCGTCTGTCCATCTTGTGGGTGGACGTCCTACGCTGCGTTTGCCTAGCCGTGGTCTCCACTCGAGCACTTTTCGACCACATCGACCATCTGCTCTGCGTGCAATGTGGTAATGTCCAGGCATAATTAATGTTATTCTATAGGTACCTAAGTACACTAAGAACTGCCGAAGTCCCAGTGCGTATACATTGCAACCTTGTTAAGTTATGCCGTTCTGCATACGTAATGGGAGGTCTCATTCTAAATAACACAATCTGACATATCTTAGGCCTTACCGCATCGACATAAGGTCTACTTATAGTTTTTATATTCGTCTCAGTTACTGTAGACACTAAATAACTTATGTAGGCAAGTGTCGACACCTTATATCACCGTGCGAACATCTGACCGGTATTACCTGGTAGAGCTTGATTACAAAAATAAGAAAAGTTGTTTGTATACAATTCGTCAGAAGACTCAATAAAAAAAAAGTAAATAAACCTTAAAACGTGCATTATTCGATAATGACGCACAAAGGGGCATTCAGACCAAACGAGCATTCGCTATTCTATCCCCCCACGAACGAAATTCGATCGTTACACAAAACGTGATTCGTTGATTTCGTAGAGCGGGGAATAGAATAGCGAATGCTCGTTTGGTCTGACTGAATGCACCTTAAGAAGTAAGAACACAATCTTGGTTTTAATGCGAACTTAAAACCTTAAACCCTAAACCTTGAAATAACATACATTTTTATTAAAATTATTGATATTTATGTGTATTAAACGTCAAAATGTATTTGCGAAAAAAAAATCGCAATCCGCATATTTAGAGGATCTTTCTCTGTCACTCCAACGAAGTCGTCATTAGTGAGAGTGAGAGAGACAAAGTTCGTGGTAGGGCCGCAGGATAGGTGTCAAAGACGTCGAATGCTATGAAAAGTCAGCCCTATTTGCTTAAAATATAACTCGATTATTTCTGAAATTAACACGAAAACCAAATTTTCGCAATTTAATAGGTACTTAATTTTATCGTTACAAACAACTTTTTGAGCGAAGCTTTATCTCTAAACTTGCTTTTTGTCCCTTTTTTTTAATTAAGATGGTAGATTACGAATGAAAAATCCCCTGGGTAAACAACATTCGAAAGATTGCGGGACACTTCTGGGTTAGATTGGCTCAGGACGGGAGTGGCGTACTATAAGAGGCCTATGCCCAGCTGTGGGCAATAAATGGCTGAAATGATGATAATGATGATTATGATATCTTATTCAGGTACAGTGAAATAGTGTTTCGTTAGTTGGGATAGAAAATTTCCGCCGCGTGAATTCGCGGGAAACAGCTAGTTAGAAGATAATGGTGGGAATCTTGTAATAGATATGTCGACATGTGAGGAAACGTGTGTATTTATTATCATTGGAGTAAAATCATGTATGTAATGATTGCGGTAGAATTAGAATTACATTCACATAGTTTTACGTAGTATAAAAAATGAAGTAGGAAATCGTTGTAAATAAAAATTTTATTTGCGTTTTTGTATTGTTATAGTTCATAAGTCAATAATGTTAACATTAAAACTAAGTGTTTATTGATATCAAATGCTTAATTATTTTGTCGTTACCAAAATGACTCCAATAAAGTTTTTTTTAAATCAGACGCTGAAAGTAAAAATGCAGTTTACCTAGAAAAAAATCCATATTATTAAAATTTTAGTATTTTCTTCGATTACAGCGAGGATTACACTTGAAATAAAACTATGAAAACGGATAAACTCGTCGGAATGAAGTTAAAATTAGTTAATATACGCGAATTTATCCGTTTTCATAGTTTTATTTCATATTAAAATTTTGTCCACAAAAATGAAGTTTTTTAAATAAGTTTGATTAATTTGTTAGAAAAGAACTCATTTGATTCTTTATTATCTTCTAAAAGGCTCAAGTTCATTTACAGGAGGTTATTAAGTAATATATATTACGATGACTATTCCTGGCTTGCTTGAAGAATTTTGCTACTACAAACAGCAAAAAATCTAATTAAATGTGCCATCGTATCTGTCAATCATAAAGTTTTTGTCCAAGCGATCACAATCAAAGGAATGACGTCATTAAAAACATAATCCAGTTGATCAAGATGAAACGTTTGGTTCGGGTTCATAAGATCCGGTTTAGTTTCGTGAAGACTTTTACCATCATTTCAAAATCATATCCCTTTCAAAAAGCTCTGTGTCATCATCATCTTCATCATCATTTAAGCCATAAGACGTCCACTGCTGAACATTGGCCTTTTGGACCTCCAAACACAGCGGTTGGAAGCGACCTGCATCCAGTGTTTCCCAGCAATCTTCATAAGGTCGTCTGTCCACCTTGTGGGTGGCCGTCCCACACTGCGTTTGCAAAACCGTGGTTTCCAGTGTTTCCACTCGCGTACGACCGCATCATTGAGTATTGTTATATTTCACGCTGAAACTCACTTTTTAAGTCAAAAAACTTCGTTAACTAAGCCATAGAAGACGCAATATTGTTTTGTTAGTATTTTCAGTGAGAGGAACGTTACGCAAGGCAAGAGATGTTTTTGTGTTCATCATCTATGGTCACTGGGGATTTCTGTGGCAAGAACACAACACTATTTGTAGGGTTACTACACTTTTTTCCTCTGACATGTCATCGAAAGTACTTATGTATTTGCCAGATTTTATTACAAGACATGTTATAAATTCCAGAAATTCCCATCTTCAATATCTCCATCCGGATGATTTATGTAAATGCTTCCATCGTACTGATCTGTACTAATATGTTTTCGGCCACGGCAACTGCATTCTATTGCTGAGAGCGTCGCTGATGAGCTCGCCGATTTTTGCGAATGTGCGACCACAATCGCTACGGATCTGTATGTAATAGACCAAAAGCATCGAATTCTAATTCCTCATTTTGTTGCAGGTGAACTCAATGGCCTGAGAGTATGTTCCGGACGGCGTCAGTGGAAGGCTCCGCGCCGCGGACCCCCCCCGCCTACGCCCCGCACGCCTTCCCCCCCCGGTTCTTCCCCCCTCGCATCAGACCCCCGCCCCCTCAGTACTGCTTCGACGCCGCCAGGTTCGCCTGCGATGCCTCCAAGCCCCGCTACTTAGATGTCGAACGAGAAAGGCTGGTAACCAGATGGCTAGCAGAAGCGAACGAGGCATTGGTCAGAAGGGATCGCCCTCCAAGATACAAGCCACGAAGCAGCGAACGTCGTCCGGATTACGTGGATAGGAGACCAGCTCCAGAATGGGCTGATAACTTTCTTCTTGGGAGGAGGAATGGTTCCGAGCCGGAAGAGGACTGCAGTGAAGTGATGACGTTGAAGGAATTTGTGGAGAAGTTTTCGCTTCCTCGGGTGGTGAGGTTTGAGGGTGAGGAGAGGCCGGTGCTGCTGTATCGGGTGCTGGAGGCCCATCGGAGGGTGGAGGCTGTGCCGCTGGCGGGGAAAAAGGGGAAGCTGGTGGGGAAGCCGCTGTATATACCCGATTCTTATGATGGTGAGTTGTTGTTTTAAGTAATTTATTGAACCAGCGTTACTTTGCAGAAGTCCATATTAAAGGATGAACAATATTACGCGATACAGAACGTGTATAGTATAATCTGCTATGATTACTTGCGTATTTTTTGCATGCAATCAATTTTGCCACCCTCCCGCCGCAAAAATAAATACGCAAATAACTATAACAAACCATCACCAATAATACATACATAGGTCACTAGACAAGTTCTGCAATATACAGCGTGGGTATTTGATACGGGCGAATAATTAATCCAGCTATAATATCTGATCCTACGAGTCGTATAAGATAACCATTTCGTTAAATTTTGTTGTTGATTAGGTGCAATGATTTTTCTAAAGTGCAACCCAGCAGCAATGTATGCCGGCCAACTGACATGAGACTCGTATGACGTTTAGATACTTATGTCTACTTTAAGTAATGTGGCTACCAGTGGATGCAATACATTGCGGGCTCAAATATTTTGTATGAAAAAAAAATACCTTAATTTCTAAAATAAATTTATGTAAATAGGTTCCCTAGGTCCGATAGTAATCGCCACTAAAATATTCGCCCGTATCAAATACACACGCTGTATTTGTATATGTTTGTTGATGTTTTTTGTTTAATGTATGGCTATTTGTTGTAGAACTTATCTAGTGACCTATGTACTATACTCGACACGTGTTTCGCTTCTCTACGAGGCATCATCAGGAGTTGACGATGTTGTCGGTCTGGTGTCTGGCAACGGAAAACGGATGAACGGAATTTCTAGACCAAGTCTTTGTACACGGGCTGTGTATTTGACTTTAGCCACCCCGTCCGAACATCGCCAATGCCATCTGCCACTTATAGCCCACAAAGGTACCTACCTCTTACCTCATCATCAGCTCATGTCAGAAGTGATTGCGAATGTCTAATAAATAACCAGCCAAAGAGTATAATACTAATTAAGCTCGAATGAAGAAATTACAACGAAACCTAGTGTCAATTGAGGTGCAATTATCGTGCAGAATGACGCCCATAGTGTTAACAATAGCAACCACAGATAACCTCGCTGCAGTATGGGAAGACACGACTAATTAGTCTAATTAATTATTATGGACGGGTATTTGTAGTGTTCATTGCAAAAATATCATTCTCGGAATAAAAATTGAACAAGATTTGATTTCATTAGAAGATTTGTCTTGTCACCTGTGGATAATAGGGATAATATCATATTATATCATTCATTTAATTATTTGCAATGTTCAAACATCGCCAAGAAATCCAATGTTCAATTATGTTCTTACAATTATAACTAGGTAAATACATAGAAATATTCATAAGTAAGGATCTCAGCAATCATCATCATCATCTCAGCCATAAGACGTCCACTGCTGAACATAGGCCTCCCCTCTGGACCTCCACATGTACCGGTTAGATGCGACCTGCATCCAGCGTGTCCCGGCGACCTTCATAAGTTCGTCTGTCTATCTTGTGGGTGGACGTCCTTCGCTGCGTTTTCCTAGCCGTGGTCTCGAGCACTTTTCGACCACGATCTCAGCAATGCAAATCAATAATAAAACATAATAATAGTTTAACTTAACTAATATTTTCATTTAAAACATAATAATTGGCATAAATTGATGATGCTTGCGCGTTGTACCGTAGGAAATGCCAAATTAGATGGCACACAGCTGCGTGTCTGCCATCGACTATGATATTTCCTACGCTACAACGCACAGTACGCTCACACCACGCATACGCGCACGGGCACATGCTGCACACGAATCCGGTGTGGCTCGGCCTTTAAGGTTTAATACATACATCATCAGCATATGATAGTCCACTGCTGCACGTAGGCCTCTCCTATTAACTGTGCGTATAGACGCATTAGGAGGTAACTGCCCATAATCACGCTGGGCAAGCGGAATGGCGATCGCAGTAATGTGTCCACTAATGATGACGCTGCTGCCCATCATCGATCTTTTAACAAATAATCAGCGACACTTCAATCCCTTAACCGACTCTTACGACACCCGCAGGAGGAGTTGGGGTGGTGGCAAATGTATTCTTACTGCCGGTAGCACACGGCTTAATACCACACGGTTTAATACCTTTACATTACAAAAATACAAAATACAAAATTGTTTATTGATAACAATTGTTAAATGTCATAAAATACATATTCGTACAGTATAATTATAAATTCATAAATTTTGGTCACAATTGTTTGTTGAGCCATTTAATTATAAATGGCTCAACAAATTGAGGTAAATTAATTTAATTTTACTAGACCAGTGCATACCATAAAAAACAATATCCATACTGGTTTAGCCAACTTGTGGTCGGTAACGTAACGGCCGCTTGTAAGACAATGGCTCTCTTACATAACTAATTGCTGTAAGAGTGTTCATTAAGCTGACGATGATGACCGTTCATTGATAATCGAGTATTTGTACTGGATTGATAATTGTATGGAGAGATAATCATTTTCAAGTGCTTTTTGGTATTCCGTAGTAAGAAATGTACAAAAGTTGCAGAACATTCTTTAAATTGCAGGAACATACTCGAAAGTTTCCGAGAAATTTCATGAGAATTTAATAGTAAGTTCCCGTTGAGAATGTTTCCATGAGAACTTATAAAAATGTGTAATAAATAATTATGTTTTACGCAAAAAAATTATCGAGGCAGTAAATGTAACTCATATCATAGTTTATAGCGTGCCTTTTGTTATGTTTATGTTCTCAATTTTGATTAATTTATTCCAGTTTTTCAGATCCAAAATAACAGTTATAATAAAAAGATACAAATTTTATACAAAAAAACTAATACTAAATCCCTACCTACTCGTCCACAAGCCCTAATGTTGTTCTTGGCATTGTACCAAGAACACTGGCCGCATTGCCCCTTTGTATGGCCAGGCTGAGCCTTTGAGCAAAGAACAAGCCGGCTCGTAAGTCGCCAGACACACCAACAAGTTTTTTTGAAATTTCTTTTACAATTGTTTTAGTGTCTGACGACCACGGGCCAAAGGTTTCTACGGCTAGAGCCACAAAAATGTAATTGGCCTTTAAAAAGGCATATTTGCGGCACTTAGC
>JALPQI010015424.1:0-26753 GCA_025490895.1 Thaumatotibia leucotreta
AACAAAGCTATGAAAATTGTTATTTTACTACATCGTGACTCATGGCCTAATCAAATACATTGCCAGTGTTGCTAGTGCACAATATGGTGAAAAATGAAATAACTAAACGCAGTGCAAACTTTTTTTTGTGTGACGCAGTCAGTTTGGTACGTCGTCAGATGGAAGCACTAGCTAGACGAGCAATCTGTTTGTTTATTGGTCGAAAGGTGGCCTTCTTTCTTCAATAGCAAAATGGCCGAATTTCGTAGGAGCACGACAGACGTCCCGAAATGTATGCGTGCATAAACGTGGAATGGTCATCGTTGTAAATAAACTAAAGTGCTAGTGCCGTCCTCTTAGTGTCAGTGAATGCTGTGTTACCCAGTGCCTACGTTGTGATCTAGTTTCTAACAAGGTGTTTTATCAGTGTTTTGTGTCTTGTTTTCCCGAGTAACATCGGCCTGACATCTGTTTTGGATTTATGTTGACTTGATAACGGTTAGTACAATCCTTTGACCTAGTAAATTGTAGTTGAAAGTACTTTAAAATAGTTTTAAGGGTCTTATAAATATTACTTTTTGTTTCGTAAAGTTTTGACACGTAATTTTGTCCCTTTCTAGTTAACCACGCTTGGTGTAGGTAGAGCGGGATAGATGACAAAGTATGTGGGATTGTCAGTCCCGTATCCTTTTTGGAAAGTATTGTTATTGTTTTGGCGGTGACCTATAATGTATGCGGTGGTGAATTGTATGGTTGCAGTGGCAATTGGAATTGACCCCTCTTTATTAGATGTGACATAACTAGCGTAGGTAGCGTGTATGACTGGGTGACATCATTGCCGCGTATTTTGGGAATAAATTATTTATTTTCACTACCCGTAGCATGCTACGCGTATAAGTTTGCACGTTGGCTCGTTACACCTAGAATCGTAATATTCTATAAACCAAACAACATATTATTTGTTAACTAAGCACTGTTAAAAGTTTTATAGTGATGTTTTATGTTGTACACATTTGTCATATCACTATAGGACGTTATAAAGGTTGGAGACTTACTGGAGTTATCAAAGAATACAGAAGTGCTGATTAGGTATAGGCTGTCCTTTGTGACTTGACAATATTTTGATGCTAAAATGGAGGGAATTGAATTAGAGAGAATTATGAACACCACTGAATTAAAATTATGATAGCTAATTATTAAAATAATTGAAAATCAAGCAATTGATTAACTAAATTTTAAATTATATTTAAGTGCCTGACTGATACTTGTACCATATTACCTCTCTTTTGTAAAATAAAAGTTGTTTGCTTAATAATGATAAATAAACTTTACACAATTAATATTGTTTGCTTCTTATCAGAAGTTTAAACAAAGATTTAGACTAATATTATGACTACAAGTATGATAGTTTTAACTTATATTATAAACTTACCTGATAGTGGTCACATTGACAAAAAAATACTGTGTTTTTTAAGGACAACCAATGACAAACAATGTGGATCTAAAAGAAAATTAAATTATTTAGCCCACTGATGATCTAGCCACAAATTTTGTTTATTATGTAGCACAAAGTGACAAAGCAGAGATAATGACAAAGTATTATAGTAACAGACAGTAAAATTGCTGAAAAACATGCTCTACCAGACAACCTTGGAGGTAAATAGCTTTACAAACCTATTTAAAACACATTTATTAGAGTTCACTTCATTTTGGTTGTGACAGCAAATGTATAATGTGATAAACAGTAATCACTATAGTGTGCCAGTTGTATATTTTTAATAAATGAATGAGAAAGTTCAATCGCTTAGTCAGCTCTCATAATTCCCACAGGCATTTAACAGGACAAAATATAAATTAGCTAATTAATGCTTCATATGTTTTCTGAATAAGCAAGAAAAGACATATTGATGACAACATCATATAAGATGCAAAGAGCTGAAAGTTGGTTCAGATCTTAAAACTTTGTACAGTCAAAGACAAAATAAGGTGTACACAAAAATATTCAAAAATATGTCCCAGTGCACTCTAATTCTGTGTAATAAGAATGTTGTAACATATTTATGAGCGGGGTAAATCCACAAGACTGTACTGAGAGTTACCAATTCTTTTGTATGTTTTAAAAATAATTAATCAAAGTCGAGTTTCCGTACATCTAGCCTAGCCCTGTAGGTAGATATGTGGACCCTTAAATGTACTTAATTAATATGAGAACATACAAAATTACAGTCTTGTGGATTTACCCAGCGGATTCTTTTGATACTTATTTTTGCACTTGACTGTATGTGAAGGGTCCACGGAAAGAACATGGGTCATTGTCAGATTTAGGTTATCATCTTTTCGGTGGGCATACCTTAAGTTTAGTACTCATTTTGGGACAAAACAACTGACAGTACAACTAGGTTCCCTGGTCTATAGCCCTATGCAATCAAATCGTAACATAGATTTATAAAAGCTGTTAACTTTAGACCACCAAGTGGACAACTTGTTTTTTGGACTGACAATGACCCACATGTTTAGTCCTTCTAAAAGTCAGGGCAAATTTGCACCATAATCTATTATAATTAAGGTTGATTTTCCTTCTGAAATTTGACTAGAGATATTATTTCCATGGACCCTTCATATTGTTGCCATCAATATTCAGGTATGGAGAGTTTAATATAACTGCCAACTAGGTAAACCTTCAGATATTATTAAGAGTGACAGAATCTTGTCTTAAATAGTCATTCATTGGTATGACATAAGCACCTGGCAAACAAATGCATATAAATGTGAGCGTACAGACAATGACTTCACTTCACCTTGCCAGTTTCTAATTGTTACTAGTCACACACATACACATACTTTATGTTTGTTATGTGTGCCTAGGTCATTTGAACACAAAATAAGAAGTCAATTATTTTGACAATTACTTTGAGACATTTTAAGAGATTTGTTCTGATTTGTGGACAGCTCACGACCAATCTTTGTAGAACTCTCTGGGGGAGGCCTATGACCAGCAGTGGACTTCAATTGGCTGATGATGATGATGATGATGTTCTGATTTTGGATAAGATTGGTCTACATAGTTTATGCTTGTATTGAAATATTGGGTTTTGATAACAGGAAAGGCCCTGAAAATAACTACTGTAATATATTTAGCATGTATTCTACTTAACATGAATATTATAGCCTATGGATGGATCAAGAGAAGTCACGTAATGGTACCCAAGGGAAAAGAAGCAACTACAACTAAAAGCCTATATGTAAAAGATGAGAAGATGATTCGCCTGAGAACTGGAGAAGATTCTCAAAAAACCGCGAGAAGTGGCGCAGCTTGGAGGAGGCCTATGTCAATGTCATCATCATCAGCCTATGATAGTCCACTGCTGGACGTAAGCCTCTCCTTATCAAGCGTATAAACGCATTAGGAGGTAAATGGCCATAATCGCCACGCTGGGCAAGCGGATTGGCGATCGCAGTAATGTGTCCACTATGATGACGCTGCTGCCCATCAACAATCTTTTATAAAATACTGGTCAGTGACACTTCAATCCCTTAGTCGACTCTTACGACACCCGCAGGAGGAGTTGGGGTGGCGACAAATGTATTCTTACTGCCGTCACCACACGGTCATGTCAATGACAATGACAACCTGACAAAAAAAAATTAACAAATAAAAAAGAACTATAACATACTTCAATCCCTTAGTCGACTCTTACAACACCCATGCGAAGAGTTGGGGTATCTCTCCATAATTTTACATAAAAATTAAAATACAAGTAGGTATCACGCATGTATTTTATAATTGCCCCTTCTTAAAAGTAATTATGAGCATTGAATAACATAATTGATGCATAATGTTACACTCTGTTTGTTTATGTAACGCGAGTTAGGCGTTTCGCAAGTGACCTAGCTTTTTGTTATCTTAGTCATCTGATGTTTATTTGATGTATTGCCTTGATTTACGTTTACCAGTTCAAGATATTTTATTTATACAAAAAAATCTGACAAGTGCGAGTCTGCCTCGCGCACAAAGTGTACCATACTCTTAAACAGGGTGGAAATAAATTGTGGTATGTAAAGGACATATCAAATCGTCTATCTGCATATTTTTAGTATTCCTACGAGTTTCTAAAGGTGCATGCAGACCAAAAGAGCATTCGATCGTTACACGAAACGTGATTGGTTGATTTCGTAGAGTGGGGGATAGAACAGCGAATGCTCTTTTGGTCTGCATGCACCTTAAGAATGAATTTGTGACAGGTATAGATTAATCCTTATTAATATGAGGGTAAGACTCACCATGTTTCCGATAGTCTTATCTATATATATAAACGGCAATGTCCTGACTGACTGACTGACTGACTTAAATCAACGCACAGCCCAAACCACTGGTCCTAGAGAGTTCAAACTTGGCATGTACATTCTTTATAATGTTTAGAGGCGCACTAAGAACGGATTTTTGAAAATTCATCCCGTAAAGGGGTTAAATGGGGGGTTAAAGTTTGTATGGGGAAATAAGATTAGTTGGGCTATTTTATTCGAAACTTCACAGGAATGTTTTCAATAATAAATAAGTAAACACATGTTTCAGGTTTTTTGAAAATTCATCCCTTAAAGGGGTTAAATGGAGGGTTAAAGTTTGTATGGTGAAATAAGATTAGTTGGGCTATTTTATTCGAAACTTCACATGAATGTTTTTAACAATAAATAAGTAAACACGTATTTCAGGTTTTTTGAAAATTCATTCCCTATGGGGGTTAAATGGAGGGTTAAAGTTTGTATGGGGAAATAAGATTAGTTGGGCTATTTTATTCGAAACTTCACAGGAATGTTTTTAATAATAAATAAGTAAACACATGTTTCAGGTTTTTTGAAAATTCATCCCTTAAAGGGGTTAAATGGAGGGTTAAAGTTTGTATGGAGAAATAAGATTGGTTGGGCTATTTTATTCGAAACTTCACATGAATGTTTTTAACAATAAATAAGTAAACACGTATTTCAGGTTTTTTGAAAAATCATTCCCTATGGGGGTTAAATGGAGGGTTAAATGGAGGGTTAAAGTTTGTATGGGGAAATAAGGTTAGTTGGGCTATTTTATTCGAAACTTCACAGGAATGTTTTTAATAATAAATAAGTAAACACATGTTTCAGGTTTTTTGAAAATTCATCCCTTAAAGGGGTTAAATGGAGGGTTAAAGTTTGTATGGAGAAATAAGATTGGTTGGGCTATTTTATTCGAAACTTCACATGAATGTTTTTAACAATAAATAAGTAAACACGTATCTCAGGTTTTTTGAAAATTCATTCCCTATGGGGGTTAAATGGAAGGTTAAAGTTTGTAAGAAGGAACCAGATTCGTTGGGCTATTTAATTCAAAACTTCGTAGAAGTGTTCTTGCCAATGAAGATGTAGGTACTTATCTACATACCATGTTATATACGAGTAACATAGGTACGATGAATACGTAGATACTTTTAATATTAAATTTTGGTAAGTAATGCAGTTTGCTACATAAAAGGTCATTGTGAGTTTTTATTTTTTAAGTCTAGACAAAACCATATTTATTTGTTTGTTCGTTAAAAATATCTACAATTTTGCATGGCGACATATGATTCAAAGCGAACGAATTTCAAATGTTTGTTTGACAGCTCGCGGACAGTATATGTATAAGCAGCGCGGGTACACGGGCCGCCTCACTGTAAATTCAGCTTTCTAATTCGTGTAGTTTATTTGCAATTAAGTATTTAATTATGTCATGCTAATATGCTGTTCAATGAAACAGACTTTAAACAGAATGTAATAAGGTAAGATTCTACTTAGGTTTAGGGAAGGTTAGAACTGCGACCCCACACAGAAACTAGTGGCTATCAAAGTAGGTTTTGGGTTAGATTAGAAATGCGACTCCACACAGAAACGAACGACTAACAAAGGAGGTTCAGGTTAGGTTTGAACAGTAACCCCATACATCAACGAACGGCTTTGAAAGTAGGTTTATGTTAGGTTTGAACTCCAACCCCACACAGAAACTAACAGCTATCAAAGAAGGTTTAGGTTAGGTTAGAACTGCGACCCCACACAAAAGCAAACGGCTATCAAAGTAGGTTTAGTTCAGGTTAGAACTGCGACCCCACACATAAGCGAACAGCTATCAAAGTAGGTTAGGTTAGAACTGCGACCCCACACATAAGCAAACGGCTATCAAAACAGGTTTAGTTTAGGTTAGAACTGCGACCAGTGCGACCCCACATAGAAACGAACGGCTATTAAAATATGTTTAAGTTAGGTTACAACTGTGACCCCACACATAAGCGAACAGCTATCAAAGTAGGTTCAGGGTTAGTTTAGAACTGCGGAATAAATATTACTAAATTTAAACCAAACTAAAATAAGAACCCGTAAAGGAAAACCTCAAGCACTATTCAAAATTCCCTGATTTAAATTTATTGAAAACTATTCTTCGACAGAATGACTTGTCGATGAAATGTACGGTACTTGAACGGTTGTCTTTGAAACAACATTCGATTAAATGATTGTCGACAAGTCAAGGCGAAACCCAAAAAAAAAATATCACAAATATTAAACTTATTTCGGCCACTTTTGAATCTCCTGAGAAAAAAAAACAAAATAGGATTCATTATTTGCAGGAAACCGTGTTACATGCATAATATATAATTACATACAATCGAAATGGTAACCTCCTTCTTTTTTGAAGTCGGTTGATAACATTTTTTTTCATAGAAGTCCAAAATCTACGCGTGCGAAGCCGCGGGCAAAAGCTAGTCGTCATATATATAAGGCTCATTTCTAAACTGTCAGAAGATCATTATTATACACTGTTTGGTTAGGTATTTAAAAAAAGGTAAACAATCTTGCAGTATCTTTTTATTGAAAACTACGAGTAGAAAATAAGTTTTTAGCAAATATTATACATAATATAACAAGAAAATACAGTTATTTACATTGTTTTGATTCATTAGGTACCTAGTATGGAATTGGATTTTTAAATGCATTTTTCAATAAAAAGATACTGCAAGATTGTTTACCCTTTTTTAAATACGCAACCAAACAGAGTAGAGAAATCGGCAACTATAGTTCGCGGTAGGGTCGCAGACCGATTTTGCAATTCGGCAGTCCAAAGCATCCGTATTGTGATATTTGTGATGTAAACTTTATCTGTCTAATAACCATGACGTAACACACGCACATATGTATATAATTGCTTAGTTTCGCTTCTGATCTACGATATGCCTACGCACGAACATCCTGCGGCCAAACTTAAGGTGCATTTATACCAAACGAGCATTCGCTGATTCTATCCCGCACTACGAAATTCGTTGGTTACACAAAACGTGATTCGTCGAAATTCAAAGTGGGGGATAGAATGAGCAAATGCTCGTTTGGTCTAAATGCACCTTTAGGGTCATCATCAGCCTTCAGGCCTCGGCTGGACATAGACCTATCCTAATTACAATTACCTAAGCGTATGTACGCATTTATATGAGGTAAAGGCCGCGTGTGCGTTGTAGCGTATGAAATGTGATAGTTGATGGCATACCGCTTGCGAAACACGCGCACGTGCACGCCACGCAAGCAGTGTGTTATCTAATATGATGTTTACATACGCTACAACGTGTACGCCACGCACATAACTTTAATGCGGATAACCGCCATGCTTGGTAAGCGGATTGGCGATCGCAGTAGTGTGTCCACTATGATGATGCTGCCCGTCATCAATCAACGACACAAATTCGTTGATCACGATAAATGAATTTATACTTAATTTGATTGCATATGCTAGCGAACTTGAATATGTAAATTGTTAACCACAATAACTAAACCACAACAAAGAGTAATAAACATCAATAAACTTTTAGATTTAGCACCTTATTGTTTAAATAATAATAAAATAAATATCATGGGACATCTTACATCATTACAAATCGACCTAGTCCCACGGTAAGCTTAATTAAGGCTTGTGATGTGGGTACCAGGCGACGATATATATAATAGATAGATACATACAGATACTTAAATACATAGACAGCCATGACCAAGGAACACATATTTGTGATAAATACACAAATAATGCCCTCGCCGGGATTCGAACCTGAAACCAGCAGTTTTGTAGGCAGGATCACTACTAGGCTACGGAGGTAGACAAAGTAAACTTAGTTGCCCATTGTTTCTAATTTCTGACAAAAGCAATTCGTCTAATTTACGCCTTTTGTTAGTCTTATTAATTAGGGTGGAACGGTAATTAGTCATCGAGTCGAGAACCCTAAATGGATAATTGTTTAGACAATGGTATACTAAGGCACTGGTCTCACCGCGAGCTACTAAGCTATGAACTATGAGCTATAAATAAACATGAACAAAAGATACGCACTCCCGTGTAAAAAAAAGAGACACTGTGATACTCGCGCTAGTATCTTTTGTTCGTGTTTATAGCCGATAGTTCATAGCTCTGTAGCTTGCGGTGAGACCAGTGCCTAAACGGCTGGGTGAGCTTTAGGCACTGGTCTCACCGCTAGCTACTAAGCTATGAACTATCGGCTATAAACACGAACAAAAGATACGCACCGTGTAAAAAAAAAAGAGACACTGTGATACTCGCCCTGCGGTGATAGCTGGTAGCTGGGCGACTATCGCCGTGTCTCTTTTATTTACACGGGAGTGCGTATCTTTTGTTCGTGTTTATAGCCGATAGTTCATAGCTTAGTAGCTCGCGGTGAGACCAGTGCCATAAACATGAACAAAAGATACGCAATCCCGTGTAAAAAAGACACGGCGATACTCGCCCGGCGGTGATAGCTGATAGCTGGGCGAGTATCGCCGTGTCTCTTTTACTTACACGGGAGTGAGTAGCTTTTGTTCGTGTTTATAGCCGATAGTTCATAGCTTAGTAGCTCGCGGTGAGACTAGTGCCTTAAGCGAATAGCGTAGATTGTAATACATAAATGTCACGATTTTATCCATAACAACATTTCATTGCATGTTTGAGAAAAAAAACTAAACATCTTTTCTTTATCAATCTATGATTTACGTATCGTGTAAACGTTTCTTGCACACTCATGATACATCTACTGTTGGTATAATCGCCACCGCGACTAATGTCAAACATGCAATCAAAACCGGCAGTAAACTGAAGTGGCTATTGCAACAGCACTGTTTACCAATAAGCTAAACTGTTATTTATCAATACTCGTAAAACGAACACGTGGGCATAAGTCCTTGGAGTAAAGATCAAAGTTCCACATCAAAGTGATGTGCGAAGATATATTTGAAGGATCTTTAAAGGTCTCTGCCCACTACACCGTACCATACCATGACCGTAGCATGAACGTATCAGACAAAAATCTATTCTTTGTATTGAAAAGTATGAGACCGTGTTGGCCGGCGCCGGAACGTCCTAGTGGGCATGGTTTGGTACGGTCAGGTCATGGTATGGTACGGTCTAGTGGGCAGAGACCTTTATTTAATTTGTTGCGAGATTGTTGCGTTTATCAAAGAGGCGTTTTACCATAGACTTTTGGAATTGAAAGTAAATAAATACTAATGTAGGATGTGGGTTGATCAACTTTTTCTGTTATTGCCATGGATACGGTCACCTGCGTCACTACACATCTATGTGTGCTGTAGCGTCGGATATGTCATTTTAGCTGGCACGGCGCTTGTACAGTCAGCTGCAGAGAAAAGTAGTTTGTATGCAAGGGGGTCTACTTTTCTCTGCAGCTGATTGTACGTCACGCGCACGTTTAGCCCACGTGTTCAGTGTGGCTTGGCCTTTATTATGTTTATACGAGATAGGTATCTATTTGTTCTTATAGCGCCTGAAATACATCATTAGTGGAAATTGCGGTTTTTGACATACAGCTTAGTGACAAACAGACTGCGAAGTCGTAGCAATAGGATCCCGTTTTTATGCTACAAAAAGAATGAAATATATATCGTCTTCAACCAATTTATAAATACATCTATTTGCATTGTATATTCAACCAGTCGCTCTTCAGTAAAAAGTCATAATCATAACCAACTGAAGATTTCGAGCGTAGTAAATCTTCATTATTGTCTATGTATGTCTTAATAAATTATGTACATTTTAGAACAAAAGCACTTAAACGCTTTACGCACGAATTATATATTGAAATATTTAGTTTACTAAACAAATAGTTCGGTGTTAGGACAGTAATGTAATGCGTATGTAAGTGAATCAACTGTTTTCTGTCTGTTATTGCCATGGTTACGGTCGCCTGAGTCACGCTGGTTTTATGCAAAATTATGTTACTTGATTTATGAAAACATATAGTCCATGTTTGTAGATGGCCCATTAAGGAAAGGGTTTATTAGCAATAGAAAAATGCATGTTTGCATAGTTTAAGTAACATAATATGCCGTGTGATGACGGCAGTAAGAATAAATTTGTCACCACCCCAACTCCTCCTGCGGGTGTCGTAAGAGTCGACTAAGGAATTGAAGTGTCACTGACCATTCTACAAGATTGATGATGGGCAGCAGCGTCATCATAGTGGACACATTACTGCGATCGCCAATCCACTTGCCCAGTGTGGCGATTATGGGCATTAACCTCCTAATGAGTCTATACGCATAGTTAATAGGAGAGGCCTACGTCCAGCAGTGGACTAACATAGGCTGATGATGAAGTAACATAATTATGCTTAAAACCAGCGTGTCTCAGGCGATCGTAACCATGGTAATAACAGATAGAAAAAAGTTGATTCACCTATGTACAATTTATAGTAGGTAGATGGCACACCGTTTTGCTGGACACGCAAGCGGTGTGTCATCTAATATGACATTCACATACGTTACAACGTGCACGTCACGCACACGCGAACATTTGGTGTGATTTGACCTTTAATTGGGCTTACTAGGTTTATTTGTGTAATATATGTCGCCCCAACAGTGAACAGTTTCAAAAACAGACTTGACAAACATTTAAAAGAAATTAAATATAAACTTTATTAAAAACAATCAATAAGTGCAGTGATATACACGAATCAGCTTTCAGCTGCTATCAATTCATGTAATATAATAATATTAATAATATGTATATTATGTCCTAAGGTATATATTTCTTTATTTTATTGTATTTATTTAATGTTGACGTCAAAAATGTTAGTCTATGCTTGCAAGAGACATTGAGTAAGAGGTAACTGCACCTAAAGTAGCGTTTAGGCCTGGAATCTGAACCTGTATGTATAAGGTAGATGCACCTATATTTAGCGTACCGGTCAGACCGCTACGGTGAGCTAAGACTGACGTAAGCGAGGTGACGTAGTGATGCGATCACAGAAACATGAGCAGTAAATCTTAAACGAGTATATCTCGGTCTTATTTTTACGTCTAGGAGTGACAGAGACAGAGTCCTATTCGATATTTGCGGGCAAATCACATCATCTATCCTTTCTCAGTTCACTGCTGGACGTAGGCCTCCTATAAACTATGCGTGTAGATGCATTAGGAGGTAAATGCCAATAATCGCTATGCTGGGCAAGCGAATTGGCGAGCGCAGTAATGTGTCCACTATGAAGACGCTGCTGCCCATCATCAATATTTTATCAAGTAACGGTCAGTGACACTTCGATCCCTTAGTCGACTCTTACGACGCCCGCGGGAAAAGTTGGGATGGTGATAAATGTATTCTTACCGCCGTCAACACATGGCTATATTCGCGGTAGATAGTGCAATTAGTGGAGTCGAGGTCTGAGGAACTATGGGTGCAAAACTTGAACAAATCTAGAAGAGTTGAGATGTCAATCGTTACAACCAAGAATAAAATCACCAAATAAAAAAAGATCAAAACCGACTTTAATTGGTTTCTCCAAGATTGGTTTCTGAAAGAGCGTGATTAAGAAATAATGCAAGTTTTTAGGTTTGTTTTCATTTTTTTCGCATTCTTCTGGCGCACGGTATTAGTACATTGTGCATCAAGGGAGGTAAGTACGGAATTACTAACGAGAGTGTTAGAAGCCCGATGCCATTAGGCGGAGGGCTTTTATGACTCGAGTTAGTATTCCGCTTACCGACCGTGAAGCATACAATGTTTTTCATCACACTTGCCGACAAAAAAATAAGTTAAGAAATAATAAATAAATATCTTGGGACATCTTACACAAATCAACCTAGTCCCACGGTAAGCTCAATTAAGGCTTGTGATGTGGGTACTAGGCGACGATATATATAATAGATAGATACATATAGATACTTAAATACATAGACAGCCATGACCAAGGAACAAATATTTGTGATAAATAAATACACAAATAATGCCCTCGCCGGGATTCGAACCCGGAACCTCCAGCTTCGTAGGCAAGGTCACTACCAACTAGGCTACGGAGGCTGTCAAATAACATTATTAAATGACGTACTGACATTTCTATTACTCCCGCTGCGCGCGCAAACAATGGCGCGCTTAGGCAGCAAGTGTGATGAAAAATGTTTTGAAAGATAGGCAATGTTGTTCATGCACAAGTCTACAGTAACCCAACTGCACCGTAAACTGCCGAAGAAACTGCCGAATTTATTGGAAACTTGTTGCCAGTTGGCAATTGTCTTCATTGACGATTTCCGCCGGATGTGGCAGAGCGCCAGGGCAATTACATGTTTGACCATTCGTCTCGTGGAACTGGAAGTTTAATTGATATGGGACTCCTTTTGATATCGCAAATGTCTAACGGTCTTCGTATAGGTGAATATTCACCATATTAAAAAAAACGACTTCAACCGATTTCTCCAAGATCCCTTCATCAGACCCAGAATTGGTGTGAACTAGACCATCTTTTGTTTTTTTTTTACTTTTAATGAAGACATAACATTGTATGGCATGTATGCTTAGCACACGATTGGTATGTCGGTATGTCGATTATTCATCTTTAATTAACTATATGAATAAAAAAGGGGACAGTCTATCTCGCGCCGACCGCCGACATATTGTGCTAAGCCTAATGTTAGACCTGAAAAATCTAACAAGCATTGAAAATCTCCGGAAAACCCCGTTTCTTTCTGAACGGCTCGTTTTTTTCCGATTCTTTCTGAAAAAAATAAACAATGAAACTTTTCTACTTTAATTTTGAAATCTAAACTTTTATTAATTAGGTCTTATTTTCTCTAACAAAAAGAAAACGCGATATCATCGAGAAAACGTCAATTGAAATAGATTGAAGAGCGACAGTGATTGTAACTATGATTATTACTTTTAAAAAACCCGAAAATAACGAGTATAATAAGTTCTATAAATTTTCGAACAAATATTTGATCTTTCCGACATTTCCCTCGCTATTAACATCGAAGACATATCCGCAACCATTCACCATTCACATATTGAGCGAATGAAATTACCAAGCTTGTGGAATGGTGTCAATTGAATTGACCTTCTTGTATACCTGCGTATGGTACGTTTATATTAACAAATTTTGTACGCATCTGTACCGATCGTTTCATACTAAAGGTCTCTGCCCACTAGAACGTACCATACCACGACCGTAGCATGAACGTATCAGAAAAATCAGGCCGGCGCCGGAACGTCCTAATGGGCATAGTCTCAGGGTGCGTGCAAACTAAAAGAGCATTCGCTGTTCTAACCTCCCACTCTACGAAATTCGATCGGTACACAAAACGTGATTGGTTGATTTCGTAGAACGGGCGCTAGAATAGCGAATGTTCTTTTGGTTTAAACGCACCTTTACGATCACTCGCACCAATACACGAGTATAAGAATTTACTACGAATTGCCAGTTTAGTTTCAACCTTACATTATAATTAATTGTTAAGAAATTACAACAAAATATGTCTACTTACTTACTCCTCTAGCGCAGCGACCCAAAGTGTGTCTTGGCCTCCAATACGAGAGAACGCCACTGATCACGGTCTTGAGCGACATTTTGCCACTGGTCAACTCCGAGACCGCTTAAATCAGCCCTCACAACATCCGCCCAACGATATCTGGGGCGGCCGACCGGACGTCTACCTTCTGGTTTACCCTCGTACGCTCTTTTGACGGCACGGTTGTCTCCCATTCGTTCGAGATGGCCAAGCCAGCGCAGCGAATGAGCTTTAGTATTACCGATGATATTCGGTTCAGCGACAAATATGTCTACGGTCATTCATAATCTAAGTATTTCGGGATTTTCTAGTAAACTGCGTATTAGAATATGAAATTGTACAGTGAAATATTTGGAATTTATTGCGTTGTAAATAACATGGTCTAAGAATAGAGCGGATGACGGAAACGTCCATCGGAATGGAGACGTAAAGAAATGACATTTCTGTTAAAAAATGCAAAGCTTTATTATTTTTGCCAGCCAAGCCAGAGATTTGTGTAACGAAATATTTAGTGCTTTTAAAATTATATATGAATTATGAAATATTTGCCAACAATTCTATTATGGGGGTTTCACGCTAGTTTTCGATACATATTCTTCAATGGCGAAAACAAACTTTTACTGAACAAGCATGCAAATTAACATGAATTATGTTATAGCAAACTCCCACTCTCAGTTGCTTAATTAGCTGATGTGTTTGTTTAAACGACCAATCTGTAAACATCAGCTTTTAAATAAAAAAGATAATCAAAATCGGTTCATTCAGTCGAAAGTCCTGAGGTAACAAACATAAAAATATACACAGTTGAATTGAGGACCTCCTCTTTTTTTTGGTCTGTTAAAAACGGTCAAAATTCATGAAAAACTCACGAAACATTCACGAAAAAAACAATAACTTAAAAACTGTCCTACTTTTACTGGGGTCATAAATAGGCTTAGGACTTTTCATAGCATATCGTGGTTCTAAAATCCATGGAGCCGCTATGTGTTAAATTTTCGAAGTCAAAGTCAAAGTATACTGTAATATTAAATATAATAATTTATATCTACTGTCACATCGTTATGAATTAATTTTGATCGAACGTAATTATTTTTAAAAATCGAACTTGATTTCATAAAAAGTGCATACGAAATTAGTTATATCAGAAACCATAAAAAAACTAGACAATTAGGTTCAAGACAAACTAGAAAAAGTCTTAGATCGGTCTTAGATGAAAATGGCGAAAGTATCATGTTGTTTTTCTCGAAAGTTTCGAATCTTTCGTATAAATTACATGTAACTTCCAAACTAAAAACAAAACTGACGTTGGTCGACTTATACGACTTAAGGTACACCCGGCTAAGATCGGATGACCGAAATAACTACTGAAATAGTAGTATTTTTTCCTCACTTGCTATATTATGCATGACACCGATGGCTGAGATACGCGTCATACTCGTGAACGGGTGCTGTTTGCGGAGACCGGTCTAATCAAGCTCACTCATGGCTTAAATTCAAACAAATTTCCTGCTGTTCTTGATATGAGAAATTGAATTCGCTACATGTTTGTTTATTTATGATTATTTAATATTATGACGCATGGAGACCTTATACATCTCTGAAACATTTAGTGAAATGTATCCGTTTGTTTTCTTTTTACTCTGACAACTAGAGACCTTTACATCTCTAGCAGTATAATAATGCAAATTTTTAACGTTTAACTAAAAACAATTGTATGCCCTTTTACATATATCTTTACATCTATACATTTCTCAAAATTCATTAAATTTATATAATTGTTCTGACTATTAGAGACTTCATCTCTATTTAATGTACTACATCTGTATTTATATTAAATCAAATTTATGTTTCGCTTTTAATTAATGCATGTTAGCCGTAAGATGTTATAAAACTATTATTTGAAAAAAGAAAGTCCCGCTGAGTTTCTTGCCGGATTCTTCTCAGGCAGTGGTGTAGGGTTAGAACCGGAGGTAGTTTTTTTTTCTCTCATTCGCTATTTAGTTTAACGATTCAAAAGCGCTCGTTGCTGGGCCTAATTGAATAAAGAATATTTTGACTTTGACTTTGACTTTGACACCATTTCACCCCGCCCCTCTCGCTCTCGCTCAGCCGCATCAGTCCTGAGCTACGAACGTTTAAAAAAAAGTTATTTTTTCGAGAATTTTTGGAGATTTCATCTTTAACAGGAAGCTATGCACCTTTTATTCCTTACTTTAGAGTTGAAATGAGATACTAGTCCGATCATAAGCCAAGAAGGTTTTTCGATTGGGTGTCTTGGAAAAAAAATAGTGCAAGTTTGACTTTACGTTTACTCCTAAGCTATTCTTTGAGTGGCATTAAGTAAGTTTATATTGAAAGCTTGATTTTTTTTATCCACGTACATTACACATCTGCAGGTAAAAGTTAGTGAGAATAAATTTATGATTTTTTTTTGTGACATCCTTTCAACTCACCAAAAAATAGTCCGGTCCTTAATCTTAGACTTATCTTTAAGTTCTTTTGTGTGTCAAAAATAAACGTCGTTAATGTCGTGTTCTCGAGGTATCGTGGTATTTCTTTATTATGGTACCTACATTATGTCATAGAAATCAGGGTTCTGATTAGGTATGAAAATAACACGAAAGAACAAAAATACAGTATCATCTTTCGTTACAGAGCTATGATTTAACCTTTCGCATCTTTCAGTGTTTTACGAGTAAAATACTTTTTTTTTCGCATTATTTTATTGAGTTATGATACTCCGAATGTATTGGCTCTCGTACAAACACGTGACTTTTCATTTTGCTCAGACTAAATCTCAATATCAGTTGACAAGAAACAGTTTGAAACAGTTTAAATTATTAATTATGATAAAATACTTATAAATTGGAATCATTAATCTATGCTCTATGTGATGTCAACGTGAAGTGAAGTCTATTTACTTCAAAGGTAACGTAAGTTTTGTTTCTTGATCGGAAGTTACATGTAATTTATACGAAAGATTCGAACCTTTCGAGAATAACAACATGATACTTTCGCCATTTTCATCACTATTTCCGATTTAAGACTTTTTCTAGTTTGTTTTGAACACTAATAGTCTAATTTTTTTATGGTTTCTGATATAGGTAACCAATTTCGTATGCACTTTTTATGAAATCAAGTTCGTTTTTTTAAATTAATTACGTTCGAATAAAATTAATTCAGTAACGATGTGACAGTAGGTATAAATCATTATATTTAATATTACAATATACTTTGACTTCGCAAATTTTACACATAGCGGCTCCAAGGATTTTAGAACCACGATATGCTATGAAAAGTCCTAAGCCTAGTCATAAATTACGTTGAATTGGTACCTCTAGACTTGGTCTACCTCTAGTGTCAATGTGACCGTGTCATTTACGGGACACTGTAGGTATACTAACGTGAGACTCAAACATATTAAAATATTATCGAACCGTGTTACTCACGTATTTAAGTCGATGATTGCTGGACATGTTTCGACCCATTAAGAGGGTCCTCGTCCGGAGCACCCTCCTCGAGCACCCTGCTCCGGACGAAGACCTTTTTAATGGGTTCGATAATCATATTTTAAAGACAAACGGGTCTTAATGGCGTAAACTTACGTTTAATTATATCCTGACGTTTCGGGCATGACGTTACACCCGTGGTCGCAGGCAGGCAGGTTCGATAATATTTGAAGACCCTGTATAATAGTTTTATATAAGATAGCTACGTAAAATGCATTATAAAAATACAGATAGTGAACTAGGGCAGAAAGCTCAGAGTATTGTTGAATGCACCTGCAACGCAATTCAAACTTAGATAACACCTACCCCCCAGATTCTCCCCCTAGGGGGTAAATCTGGGACGCAATAACTAGACTAGAATAATGCTCCCTCTTTGATGGAAATAGGAGAGTTGTTTATAATACGAGGGTGGAAAACTAATTTAAACTGTTATCTAATATACAGGCCTGAACTTTAACATTTTACTACTGTAGGGTTTAGCGTTAGCACATCACATGATTGGTGGGACAGTTTGTCGCCGCGAGATAGTCATCATCAGCCTATGATAGTCCACTGCTGGACGTAGGCCTCTCCAATTAAACTATGCGTATAGACGCATTTCGAGGTAAATGCCCATAATCGCCACGCTGGGCAAGCGGATTGGCGATTGCAGTAATGTGTCCACTATATGATGACGCTGCTGCCCATCATCAATATTTCATCTAACAATGGTCAGTGACACTTCAATCCCTTAGTCGACTCTTACGACACCCGCAGGAGGAGTTGGGGTGGTGACAAATGTATTCTTACTGCCGTCACCACACGGCCACCGTTCCTGCCGTCACCGCCAGATAGTATTCTTTTACTATGTTAATAACAGATAGTCTAACCCCCTTATTGATAAACGTCTGCTAACTTAACAAGCCGCTAATAATTGTTTGTCCCTTTCGGTCTTAACAATCTGTCTATAAGAGCAAAAGGGACAAACAATTATTAGCGGCTTGTTAAGTTAGCAGACGTTTATGAATAAGGGGGTAAGTCGCTTTTGTTGCTTAAAGGCTTGCATACCGATTTCGTGTGCAGCATGCACGTGAAGGTGGGCTCTACGAAATTCGTTCGTTACACAAAACGCTGCGACCATATATAACATGGACGGCTAACGCCAGCTCAAAAACGCCCCCAAAACCAATTGTTTTTCTTAACAGCGCTTTTCTTAACACCACGCATATTGCGGCGCAACATCTTTATGTATCGACATATGTTTATAGAATATAGCCAATCAAAACTTTGATGGGCCAATCACTAACTACTTTTAAATAGCGGTATAAGTTTTTATAGGTTGATATTGAAATTCATTACCGTGATGCATTGGAGAGGGGGTGACACTTGTTAACTAAAATTCAGGACCGTTTTTGAAAGGCAATTTAGTATGGCGTGAGGATTCCATGTTTTATTTGTTCGTAGACAAAACGTCATCATCATCAGCCCGTTGCAGTCTCCTGGACATAGGCCTCCCCCAAGGTACGCCACAGATCTCGGTCTGCTGCTTTATGCATCCAGTTTCTGCCAGCCCCCTTATGCAAATCATCCCGCCATCTAGCCACACAGAAAACGTGATACGTCGAAATTCGTTGATTTCGTAGAGTGGGGGATAGAATGAGCATTCGCTCGTTTGGTCTAAATCCACCTTTAGAAATCTGCAACTATAGAGTGACAATTGGGGACCAGCAGTGTTATTCACTAAGGAAACCGCCTTGCTGTCAGCGCTGTGACAGCGCTGCGGCAGCGTCGAGCCTAAAAATGGTATTCACTAATGTACTTTAAACGACACTAGTGCTCGGCGACGAATGCGGCGTGAGCTGGAACCACACTGCGTCGAGAGTTTGACGTTTAATTTACAAACTTCGTATTCTCTAACGAAAAACAGCGACAAACTCGCCCACAACCTCGCTCACAGCCTCCATTCCTAATGTCAAATAAAACAGCTAGGATTTTAGACAAGGCTGCCTCGACGTCGAGCTCGCTGACGAACGCAGCGTCGAATGTGTGAATAAGAGAATAGCATAGCATAGCAGTTAGTAAATTGCATTGGCGTTTGTTTTGTACTTCACAAATGGCACGTAAGGAAAACAGTAGTACATTACTCATTCACGCCGGTTGGTTTGGGAAAATCGAAAGTCACGGGTAAAACCGTTCCGGTAGCAATAAACTAAGTATTGCTATTACTTTTTTAGATTTCGACGAGGCGACACGCTAGTCATTAACATATTCGACACGTGAAAACGTCATTGATTTATAAATTATTATCGTTTTTAAATTATTTTTTTAAAAGGTTTGATGGCAAATTGGATAGCTAATTGCTTTGCGAAAAATCGAAACATCGGTCAAGTGCGAGTCGGACTCGCGCATGAAGGGTTCCGTCCGTACAGTCGAAGACAAAATAAGGGGTATACAAAAACGTTCAAAAGTATGTCCCAGTGCACTCTAATTCTGTGTAATAAGAACGTCGTAACATATTTATGAACGGATTCTTTCGATACTTATTTTTGAATAAAAACACGTTTGTTGTATGGTACTCTCATTAAAAATCTATTTTAGTAGAGATGGTGCCTTTTTTAGGCTCTAGTGCGAGAAGTGGGCCATTTTACGTCAGGTCCAAAACTTCGGAGGGCCATCTGCACTGAAAAACGTCGTACATACGAGACACGTGCAAAAACGAAATTCGTAACTCGTGTCGATTTAAAACACCCCTACCGGTCGTGTTTTAAAACATCGTCACTCGTTTCGAATTTCATGTTTTTCGCACTTGTGTCGTAATGTACTATTTATTCTACTTTTTAGTATTAGTTGTTATAGCGGCAACAGAAATACAGCATCTGAAAGTTTCAACAGTCCAACTATCACGATTTACGAGATACTGTTTGGGAAACCTTCAGAAAAACCAGAATAACACATTTTTCCCAGTTGGGATCACGACCCCGTATTCACCCTGTATTTAGGCATTTCGGAATACAGTATACTGTATAAGAGCCCTCCAAAATATCCAAGCCTCGTTGAGAGGCCCTAAATATACGCAGAGTATGACTTAACAAGGAAAACACACTTAACGACCTCTCCAGACGATCTTAATGACCGAGTGAATCCACGGAAGCGAATGTCATATCTTGAAGAGTATTATAAAAGGGCTGCCTATTTTATACATAAAATCGGGGGTTTCTAAGTACTCTTTTGCAATCTTAGCAATATTTTAAGCTACGCTTTGACAGTATTAACCCTTTCACAGCCAGCAAACAAAAGTATTCGTTTGAATTTGTACAGTCGACGTCAAAGATATCGTGACGGTTTAGGTGCCAAAAATATATTTATACGACTTTATTACCTTGATATTAAGGTCGTGTAAATATATTTTTGGCACCTAAACCGTAATAATATCTTTGACGTCGACTGTACTCTAATGCGTTATCAACTCCTGCCAACCCCAACTCCTCCTGCGGGTGTTGTAAGAGTCGACTAAGGGATTGAAGTGTCACTGACCATTATTTGATAAAAGATTGATGATGGGCAGCAGCGTCATCATAGTGGACACATTACTGCGATCGCTAATCCGCTTGCCCAGCGTGGCGATTATGGGTATTTTCCACTTAATGCGTTTATACGCATAGTTAATAGGAGAGATCTACGTCCAGCAGTGGATTATCATAGGCTGATGATGGATGGAATGCGTTATCAATAGAGTTTAAGATCAAAACTGCGAAAATAACGAGTTGGGTTCGTGATAAGCGTGCAAAGAGTTAAGAAAGGCGTTTAAAATATTCGCAATATATTTCGCATTTAAGGCCAAGTCAGACTGGGTGCGGTTGCAACTCGCGCACGTGCCGCGTGTGCGTTGTAGCTAGGGCTGCCAACCAAAGGTCATTAATATGCGGTACATTAGCGAATAAATTGCGGGACTTCGCTATAAAATGCGGGACGCATGAGAAAGTGTATTAAATGATAAAATTCGTCCAAGTGCGAGTCGGACTCGTGCACAAAGGGTTCCGTAACAACAAATATTACAGACTTCTTAAGAGTTTTCCTGTAAACTACTATATGCAAAAAACTATTTTCTGTAATTTAAATATGGTCACACTAAGTCCTCCATTTGAATGATGCAGTTTAACGTATTCATATTTTTATTTTAGTATTTCCAGTTTAGTATTCCCTGAAAAGCGGGACAATCGACGTCCCGCGCAAACTGTTTGCGGGACGCATACTTTCGGGCCCCAGAAACGGGACGTCCCGCGTATAGCGGGACAGTTGGCAGCCCTAGTTGTAGCGTATGTAATCTCATAGTAGATGGCACACCGCTTGCACGTCACGCGCACGTGCACGTCACGCAAGCGGTGTGTCATCTAATATGACATTTACATACACTACAACGCACACGGTTGTGCTGCACATGCATCCAGTGCGTCTTGGCCTTAAACTTCTTCTTCTTCTACTTAAGTCTTCTCGGTGTGTTCTTCTCTTGTCGGTGGAGTAAACGCCATTCCGTTCGTTGTCCTGCTAATGTTTTGAGCTCCTGATACGACACTACATTAATTTTCTCCCTCAATTTGGTCCAAAAATGCTCGCCTTGGTCTCCCTCGGCCCCTCTTCCCTTCCACTTTTCCTTCAATTACAGTTTTAATATAATTGTCAAGTCGTAACAGGTGCCCCAACATAACTCCTCGTCTATTCTCAATCGTCTTCATTAGAGATCTCTTCTCCCCTATCTTATCCAATACTTCCTCATTCGTTCTTTGCTCAGTCCAACTTATACGCTTATAAGTTGGCCTTAAGGTAGAATTCCAAAATTCCAACACACAAATGTTTTCTTGACCCACAAAATATTAGCGATTCGTTTCACTAGAAAACGTTTTATAAATACGTAGCAAGCGACGAATTGAATGAGCTGATGACATGTGTCTTGATTCTTAGTACGAGTAAGTGTATTTCTATGCCTTCTTGATAAATAGGATGGTCTAGATATGCAAGGTTAACCGACTTGTGAAATGAAGGAATTTTTATTATGTTCACGGAGTTCACAATTCACATAGTGTCAATTAGTTAATGTTAGTAAACACATAATATAAAACATGTTTAGTCTAAATAAGACAATTAATTAAATAATAATTTGCATCAAGAAATGGTAAAATTTAAAATCATGACCGTAAGAATATAGAATTTAGAGGGTCTATAAGTTTATATTAGATACAAACAAAAATACATTTCAACTTTCAACCCTAATAGCAGTCAATAGAGTTTAGGTTTGAATGTGTGAGAGGGTTAAAATAAATAATAATAATGATCACTCATCACTACTCCTAGGGTTTGCAATTCGAATATTCGAGTATTCGAATATTCGAATTATTCGCTTTAAATACTATTCGAATTTGACAACGGTCATTATTCGAATAAAACGAATATTTCGAATAGTGAAAAACTGTTTGAAAATAATTATTTTTTGCGCAGAATTACAATAAAATCCCAATATTAACATTAACATCGGTGTTTAAATAGATTTCAATGACTAAACAAAGTTAAATTCAATGAAATCAATTGAAATATTGTTTATTTATTAGATTTAGCTAGAACCTGAATATGAGAATGCCGGTAGAAGTGATAGCTTTAATTGTTTCCCAAAAATGTTCAAATGCATTTTCTGCAAGCAAAGTTCTGACACATCTCCTAAAAAGTTAACAAACAAACACCAGGTACAGAGAGTTTAGAATAAGTAAGTAATTATATGTTATAAATATCAATATGAAGCCATAATGCCCACAATATCTACCGAATGTAATAAGTGGGAGCAATGGCGATTCTAAAATTATACGACTAAATAGTATAGTATCAACTATTTGATTTATCGTATACCTTGCCAAAGTAAATATTTTCAAAACTAAATCCATACCATAGGTATTGTAAATTAGTATTAATATAGCGACCCCGATCACTTGTTTCGTAATTAGTATGAACTGTAATGTAATACCCTAAAAGCTCCTAGCTACCTATTCAGAAATTATGATAAAATATCAGTAGGTAGGTACTCAAATAAAACTAAATTGACTCATTATAAAACGGGAAAGTTTTTGTTCGCTGATCCCTTGATTAAAGTTTAATTTACTGTTCGAGTCAATCAAGCAGCTTTTTTATTAATAAAATGTTTGATAAATTAAGTTACCTACTTATGACCAATATTTTTTACTATTACGCTACGTGTATTAATTATTGAATATGCCAATCTATTCAACCTAAGTTTTAATTTCATTTTTATTTTAGACTGAAAACTCTCTTGCTTGGTTGTTAATGGTTTTTTTTTCATGCAACGTTTTAGAATATTTATTCATAACGAATTATTTTTGACCTTGGTTCTACTTCGATTTATAAATGTATACATAGGTACATGTCAGATAAAAAAAATGGATATTGGATAATATGATTAAAGATATCGAGTATCTCATATTTAAATCCATACAAAAACAATTTTTAACTCCTTACAATGAATCTAGAGTCCTAGATCAGCTAGAATGCTATGGACCGTACCTAGCTCTTAGGTAGGTACCATAAGTCTGTTTTTGGATATTGCACTTTCATTTTACGTCATATATTTTGCAATTAGACGCCACGGAAACATTAATTAGTATTTTTTTTAATAATATTCGTTTTATTCGAAAAATTCGAATATTCGAATACTGGAAATCGAAGTATTCGTATTATTCGAATACTAAAATTGGACGAATATTGCAAACCCTAACTACTCCCAATAAAAATTGCCGTATCTATAATGAAAAAATAAATAACACAAAGATTTAAATACTTAAAAATCATATGCCACTGAGGAACTATATTATTATTATCCGACTGGAATCAGAAAGGAATTCAAAAGTACTGAAAAAGAAATAAAAGTGCACCGGATTTTTTTAATACTTTGGATCGAAACAGCAACTACAAGCGTGACAGAGTGGTATGAAACAAGACAACGAAAAAAATATTGACCCATTTACCAAGAAAAGAGCTGTTTATAGATATAGTGAGTGATTAATTAATATATTGTCTGTAAGTTTTTGCACTTCAACTATAAATATATGAATATAACTATGAACATATCCTAGATTGATTATACACTGTTGTGTCAACAGTACTTTCGAATTCTATTCTAATCGCAGTTTAATAATACCAAAGACATCAAAAAGTGCAGGTATAAAATGAAAATATATGAAATCTTTTACTATTTGTCAAAATGGCACGGTTCTCGAATGGACTAGAGGTTGAGTGTACAGATAAGAGGTTACGAACGATGAACTGCTCAATTTCTTATTAATCAATTAACATAGAATGGGAAGTGGGAAGTTGCGTAACAGATGATGGCAGATTCCCACTGTAACAAGACATCTTATAAGTTAATAACTCTTGAACAATAGTAGACCTATGGACTTTCGAACGAATTACTGCAATAATGATAGATAATCTCATAACTTTGTTAAACAATGCTTCCGGTGTGGTTGTCTTAAAGGGCTTGTCCATTAATCACGTCAAACTGTATAGGGGGAGGGGGGTCAAGAAAAAATCACCAATTATCACCATAGGGGAGGGGAGGGGTCATCGGACAAATCACGTGTAATTTTTTGTTACTCTCTGCTGAACAGCACACTTCTTTTAAAACATAACCAGATGTCATATCCTGGACTGAGTTTTAAAATTTCACGGACATATTTACCTCGTAGTTTGCAAAAAAGTGTTTTCCCATCACGTGTGCTTAATAAATTACGTAAATTGAAGTGTTATTACAAGGACTACTTCAGTTAGCAAAAAATTAAGGTGTTTTAAAGAATTTCGTAGAGTGGGGGGTTAGAACAGCGAATGCTCTTTTGGTTTGAACGCACGTTTATACGTCATATTGGCTAGGGAGGGAGGGGGTCCTGAAAATATCACCAAGTATCACCACGGGGGATGGGAGGAGTCTAAAATAGGCCAAAATCGTATGACGTGATTAATGGACAAGCCCAAACAAGGCTTACTTACTTACTCCTCTGGCGCAATGACCCGAGTGAGTGTTGGCCTCCAATACAACTGTTCGCCACTGACTCCGGTTCTCGGCAATATGTCGCCAGTCTTCGACCTGGAGCTCCCGCAGATCCACATCCACGACATTGCCCATCGGTACCTCGGCCGCCCGACCGGTCTGCGCGCCGGTCAGAGCGTAAACGGACATCTCATTCATCTGGTCACTTTTTTGGAAGTGCATGGCTGCATTTGGTACCATTTTCGGTCGTCAGATACAGCACCCGTTTCTCTATAAGACAACCATAAATCTCAAATCATTCAGCCACTTCCAAAAAAACGTGACCAGATGAGATGTCCGTTTAAGCTCTGAGAAATACCCTGCCGTCGGTTTTCCCTGGAATGTTCTTTTCACCGCTCGATCGCTTGTCATACGTGACGCTTGCCATTGTGAACTTGTACAATAATAATTATTTTTGTTTAATATTATGATCCTTTATTTATTTCTCTCTTTTATAAAAATGTCTATAATAATCTTTTTTTTTTTGTAATAAATTCTTTAATGCATGTTATTTTAATAAGATGTATTATTATACTGTGTTGAATAAATAAGTCCACCTGAGTTTCTTACTGGTTCTTCTCAGGAACGGTGTAGGGTTTGAACCAGTAGTAGATTTTTTTCTCTCTTGATATGTCAGACGATTCGAAAATGCTTATTAATAAAGAATAAAGAATAGTTTGACCTTGACTACGCTCTATGTGGCCGAGCCACTGAAATCGCTTAAGGTTGCGTTTCCACCAGAGATGCGCGAGGATGTGTTTCCATACAAATGACACCTCGCTAGAGTCATTAATAGGTGTCATTTGTATGAAAACACATCCTCGTACATCTCTGGAAACGCAGCCTTAAAAAGGCACAACGAAATTATAAATATAAGATTATTCGATTAGACGTTCAAAACGTAATTAGTCGAAATTCGTTGATTTCATAGTGGGGAATAAAATGAGCATTCGCTCGTTTGGTCTAAATCCACCTTAAGACTAATATTTGGATATTTAATGCTTTTAGAACACTTCCGTCTTGACCCGAGTCAAATAGGTTAGCTCAGGTCAACTGGATCAGACTTTCTCCGTTCAATATTACCGCTAAACATAGATATTATTATGCTCACTGAAGTATAGCGAAATGGTTAAAATATAGTGCGTTTTGCAGAACAGTTTCCTAGCGAAATTCGTTCGTTACACAAAACGTGATTCGTAGAAATTCGTTGATTTCGTAGAGATAGAATGAGGCAATGCTCGTTTGGTCTACATGCACCTTGACTGACAACCAAAACGCGCTATAAAGGCTGAGCAACTGGCAATGTTCAGCGTTTTTATGGCGTTTTTTGCAAGTATTATTACAAGAGATCACCCTATGAGTATTGTTTTAATATGGGA
>JALPQI010015425.1:0-21622 GCA_025490895.1 Thaumatotibia leucotreta
AAACCTATCTTAACGACCTAGTTTTCATGCAAAATTAAATTAATTGAAAAATTAAGGTGAATTTTTTTCTATTTTTACTTAAAAAAATTTTTTTTAGCCTCTTTGTTCAAATACTTGAGTAAAATGATTAGCTTAATTAGTTTGCTTATCTAATGAGCTCTCTAACGAGATTTTTTTTGCAGGGATAGGACCGATAATAAACGTATAATTCCAGAAATATCACGTGCGCCCGTATTCGTCTGTTTGAAATTTTAGAATGGCCGCCATTTAATTATCGTTGGCACTAAAAAAAAATTGTATGGTAATTTATCGATAAAATTGATTCTAGTTTAAGCCCTTAAAAGCTCCGACACCGCTAACCAAACACCCTGTATAATTAAGAACATTAAAGTAAGTATGTCTGTGTTATGTAAGTTTGTAACAACATTATTCAGCATTAAAAGCAAAAAAAATACTATTTGGACTTGGTAGGTTACTTTTATAAACCTTAAATCAAAGTTGTTAAATTTAATAGTTATCATAGAGTTAAAAAAAAACTGTAAAAAAGTATTATTTGCCTTGCAAATTTTGAGATTTCTAACTTTTGAAAAATAAAACACATTTTAGTAAAAAACTGTTTTTTTTTCACGGTTTTTTTTTTCAAGCCAGGAAAAAAACGTTTTTTTGCATCCCTAGTCATAGCTAAGACACCGCCGTCTATATTTATACCAAGCGAACATTCGCTCGCCGCTCGCGGTAGTGCAAACCGAACATAACTGTGATTAAAACGTTCGGAGCGCGCCATTAAATCTAATATGCACTCGTATAATGCGGGATGTTTTAGACGCTGCATGCGATTTTTTGTAATTGTAATTAGTATTAACTACTACCGAGAAATGGAAGTCTAAGTATATATTATAATTAATTATGAAACAGTGGTTTGTTACAAGGAACTTTGTGCAAAAAATATACGCACGCGTAGTTTCAGTATGAGTATTTAATGTTATATATTTTTAAAGAAAATATTATCTTACATAGATTCATATTTTAACGACAAATGGGTTTTGATGGGGTTAAAATAGGAGTGATAATGGTGAAAGTTTAAATCTATATATTACATTGATTCAGATTATATTGTAGGTCCATGCCACTGATACTTAAGTTTGAAGATGTTTTGTGTACATTTTTTAATAATTTTCTGTAAAAAAAGTACAATAGTAAACATACTTACCTTAATTATTCCGTTTAAAAAATTAAGTACCTTTATGATAAAACCGAAGAATATAAAAACAAAGGTATTCAGAAAATGGAAGGAACCTCATCAATTTACGACTATCGATAAAGCGGGTAAGAAAAAACCGGGCAAACAATAAACATCGTTATCAACCAATTAGTCATTTATCCACTAATCACCTATAAAGCATGCAGGACTTAAAGGTGGTATCCTCCAATATTTGCCTAAGAACGTACGACCTATTGTATATGACAGGCAATGGATATATTCCGAAAGCATATTGGTATACAGTTTAATTTATTATCCAGTGTAAGTCTACGTAGAAAATATTTAACAAGTTCGACGCCGATGACGAAGTCTGTGACAAAAAAAAATTGCAAAGCGTAGTTCGATGGTTATAATAAAATTATCGTATTATAATAAATGTATATAAATAAGGTAATTTATTCGACAGCTGAAATTAATGTGTATCTCTGTAAATAAGAGTTTTATTTACTCAGTGTGAATGTTATTTATAAATTACAAATTCTACATTTCTATGTCAATGACAATACTATCGACAAAAATACATACCTGTAAATAAGAGAAATGATATTAAATGTCCGTTCGTGGTTATCTACATTAAATCTTCCACTTTTAATTATTAAACAAAATTTAGTATAGTATTTAATTTAAGTATAGTTAATAGGAGAGGCCTACGTCCAGCAGTGGACTGAGATAGGCTGATGAAGTGAAGTGTTTAAAGTCTTGCGAAATTACTTTTCTTACTTTAAACGCCTACTGTGCCAAAGTCTACTATTTAGTTTTCCGTCGAAATTTGAGTTATTTCGGTTTATTAATGAAGGTACGATATAGATACTTAAATACATAGATAGCCATGACCATGGAACAAATTTGCGATAATAACATACGAATAATATCCTCGCCGGGATTCGAACCCAGAACCTTCAGCTTCGTAGGCAGGGTTAATACCACCAAGGCTACGGAGGCTGACAATTATGTCTGAGAAAAATAAAAAGAAAAAAAGTTACGAAAACAATTTTCGATGTAGGTATCTTCATTTTAAAACTGGGTGTATGTTTCTACAGAGAATTCTCGCACTTTCCGATATCGTTGCCTGACAACCAAAACTCACTATAAAAACTGTCACTACTCTTAGCAACCTCTTATGTCAGTATTAAATAAGAACTGAGATATGAGCTCTATTTCAAGTAGGTATTTGTTACTTAGTGAGTTTTGATTGTCAACCGACGATATATTTCTAAGGTGGCTGTCGTAGCCGTCACGATCTCGACAAAGTAGACGTTTTCGTGGAATGTACCATTCGATGCCTAGGGATCAAATAATGTTAGACAGTGTTATACAGTGAAACGCTTAGTGAATAGTGTCATCGATGACACGCCCTAGCAAAACAGATATTAATTGATGTGGTAATTAACTTCTAATGGGAGTGTTCGCTTATCGCTAGTGATGGGGATTATAATGGTAATTTACTTGTGTGACGTTATGATGTAAGTATTCATATTACGGAACGAATACGTCGGTATTCTATAACGATATTATTATTATTTTTGTACAATGTATGAACATCTTTCATAAAGAGTTGCATGATACAGAAAACATTCAAATTTCTGTTTAGCTAAACTATAGTTTTCTGTTAAATTAGCGTAAATGATTATTCCGCCTGAAGACGGCATTAATAATACATTTGTCACCACCCCAACTCTTCCCAAAGGTGTCGTAAGAGTCAGCTAAGGGATTTAATTTAAGTATCACTGACCCTTTATTTATCGAAGACCGATGATGGGCAATACTGCGATCGCTAGCCCGCTTGCCCAGCGTGGCGAGTATGGACATTTATCACCTAATGCGTCTATAGGCTTAGTAAATAGGAGAGGCCTACGTCCAGCAGTGGACTGAGATAGGCTGATAATTGTGATAATACTAATAATAAATAAGTTCAGATTTTAACCGTTTTAATGCCAATCGAGACACTGTTGACAATCTCCATCGAAGATAAATAAATAATAAATAAAGAAATATCTTGGGACATCTTACACAAATCGACCTAGTCCCACGGTAAGCTCAATTAAGGCTTGTGATGTGGGTACCAGGCGACGATATATATAATAGATAGATACATATAGATACTTAAATACATACACAGCCATGACCAAGAAACAAATATTTGTGATAAATAAATACACAAATAATGCCCTCGCCGGGATTCGAACCCGGAACCTCTTGCTTCGTAGGCAGAGTCACTACCAACTAGGCTACGAAGGCTGACAGATTTTAAGCATTTTCGCTACATGGCAGAGTGCCTATATTATCGGCTACGACTTAGTGCTACGAGCGTAGCTAAGCGGTGAATGAGTCTCAATAAGGCCGATTCAACGATTCATACCTACGCTTCACCGCTTCAGCGAGATTTCGTAGCCGGCTACGACTTGTGGCACATCTGCTACGAAATTTTAGATAGTTGAAATCGATGAACGAATATATACATTTTTCGTACTATCCATTCCGTTACCACTACAAAATATATGAAAAAAAAAGTTAAAGGAATGGAAACATTAATTAGACACAATTTTCTATAAAAAAAAAACTAAATCGAAAAAAAAGCGGTGGCGGGGACAATTTAGAAAAAAATTGTTCACATATGTATAAAGAAAATTAATTCGAATTGAGAGGAGTTTATCAATTCGAATGTTTTTTTTTTATTAATTTTAAGTAATTTGAAAAACAACCACAACCCTAAACCCCATCGATTTGGGACCAAAACCGGTCATTAGCGTCATTTAATAACGATTACTTATTCGAACGACCAGCGATCGCTATGATTCTCCTGGGATTACACTTTCAAACATAAAGGTCGTAAGCGCCAGCCATTTTAATACTGTTGTGACGTTTCAAAACCGACTGGTTTGCAGCTCTTATAGTTATTAGAAGTAATTGAAAGGTGTGACCAAATGATGGGCTATTATTTATGAGGTTCAAGTAATATCTGTGGTCACAAAGTTAACACCCACGGTCGAAATTAATTACAATTTACCTGTCTATACTCTGTTTGGTTAGATATTTAACTAAATGTAAACAATCTTGCAGTCTCTTTCTATTGTTAACCAGTAGAAAATAAGTTTCAGCAAATATATAGGTTGTAATCGTTAAGTGTGGCCAGGCCATAATTCCGTAAATATAACAGATATCCGAAAACATCCAACTGTTATCGAAAATGCGTAACCCAACGAGTAAAATTGCATTAATAACTTTTTCTAAATAGATGAAGTAATATTAAAAATACGAAGTTAAAACGCTCGCATACATTTAGTATGACGACTAACCTTAAAAAATGTCGGGTGTCATAATCATAACAGATAAAACTGTTAGAGATTCGTTATTTGTACGAATACATTGTAATAAAATAATAATACTACCGTTTATGAAATAATTAATCTAAAATTTATTTTTAAATAAAAAAATATTCGTATTAATCTACTCTTTGAATGAACGTTTACGTACTAAATATATGGAAGGGTTTGAAGTTAATATTTGAGATATTTCTGATTTTATTTCAAAAAAGTTATTAGTGTAATTTTACTCGTTGGGTAACGTACTTTCGATATCAGTTAAAAGTTTTCTGGTATCTGCTCAATTTACGAAATTATGGCATGGCAACACTTAACGATTACACCCTGTATATGATATAACAAGGAAATATAGTGATTTCATTGTTTTGATTCATTAAGTATCTAGTTTGGATTTATAAATGCATTTTTCATTAAAAAAGATACTGCAAGATTGTTTACATTTAGTCAAATACGTAACCAAAGAAAGTAACTTTTTATGATTCATTCAACCATTATGACCAAAATTAACCCTCCCTTTGACCATTGGACAACACTGTTAATGAATCTAATGATGGGTTTACAAGTTTTTAAATTGATTCCGAGTTCTTTTATGTAGCTACTACGTATGCAAATAATTAATAGTGAATTGTGTCTAGCGTTGAAAATGTCGGAAAAAATCAAATTGTTTATTTTCGGGAACGTATGAAAATTTCGTTTTTTTCGGGTTTTTACAGAAATAATCAATGTCACTATTACTGTCACTCCTTTCCATCTGTTTCAATTGATTTGTCCTCGATGACATCGTCTTCTCCTGATATAAGTGAAAATTAGACCTAGCAAGGACTTGCTTTGGAGTTGAAAATTAAAGTGGAAAATTTCATTAATTTTATCGAAAAAATCCGGAAAAAACAAGCTGTTGTAAAGAAACGGGATTTCATCCGGAAATTTTCAACGCTAATTGTGTCAATGAAAAAAATATTTTATGAAAATCTTCACATATTTTTTGATAGCCCTCATAATATTTCAACATACATCACGTCACAAATCGAATTACCGGATTCCCTAAACAACAATGGAGACTTATCGTGACGTAACACATCACGTGCTGTCCGAGTATTACTATCGAATTATTCTAAAGTATTTCCCAAGACACAGGGTCTTGGACATGTGGGGTGGATGACAAATGCTAGAAGCGCCGATACAGAATCGCTATTTTTTCGTATTTATATCCGTTATTTCGGACATAATTCACTTGTTACATGCATAACTCAAAATAAACACGAAATAAAAAATAAAAAAAAAATAATAAAAATAAGACATCAATGGATTCTCTAAGATCCCATAATCAGACCCCAACTTAGTGCTAACGGGAACATCTTGGGGTTAGACTCATCACATACGTAAGTAATCTTGTATAGCACCGCCCACAACTTCTCTGCTTTGCCTTAAGGTTGACTGGTAGAGAATGCCTTTTGGCATTACGTTCGCCTTTTGTACATTAAGATTTTCTTTTGTGCAATAAATAAATAAACATCATCAGCCTATTTCAGTCCCCAGCTGGACAACAGCCTCTCCTATGCATCATCATCATCATCATCAGCCTATGATAGTTCACTGCTCGACGTAGGCCTCTCCTATTAACTATGCGTATAGACGCATTAGGAAGTAAATGCCCATTTCCCCACTCTGGGCAAGCGAGTTGGCGATCGCAGTGTATAGGATGACGCTGCTGCCCTTCATCAATCTTCGATAAATAAATGGTCAATGACAATTCAATCCCTTAGTCGACTCTTACGACACCCACGGGAAGAGTTGGGGTGGTGACAAATGCTTTCTTACTGCTGTCACCTTACGGCTTGCATAAAACATAATAATTATTAAATACGGCTTCAACTGATTTCTCAAAGATTCATCAGGCTTAGCGCTAATGGGACGATCTCATACCCATTCGAATAAAAAAGATTACGGCCTATTCGCGCAAAAGGAAGCCTCACAGAACCGATCATATGGGCGATCATTGGGGGAGGCTTATGTCGATCAGTGGACGTCTTTCGACTGATATGATGATGATTCGCGCAAAAAGCAAGAGTGAAGAGAAAACCAATAAAATCCGAATGTCCTAAGAGCATAATAAGTAGTGCGTGTTTCGTGTTCTTTCCAGAACGGGAAATTCCGTGGACGTCCAGTCCACATGTCCCTGGCGGTCGGCCGCTAATCAAATATGTTTTCCGGCGCCGTCTAGTAGGTGACAATATGTGACGGATGGCAAAGGTGCTCAAACTTTATCGGAAAAATGGTGACTTAATCTATACTGTTGGGGTGGTGACAAATGTATTCTTAACTGCCGTCACCACACGGCCGTGTCGTAAGAGTCGACCAAGGGATTTAAGTGTCACTGACCACTATTTGATAAAAGATTGATGATGGGCAGCAGCGTCATCGTAGTGGACAGATTACTGCGATCGCCAATCCGCTTGCCCAGCGTGGCGATTATAGGCATTTACCTTCTAATGCGTTTATACGCTTAATAGGAGAGGCCTACGTCCAGCAGTGGACTATCATAGGCTGATGATGATGTAATCTATACTGTACTGGATGCTTAGCCAAGTTGCCAATCGCTGACGCTTAGTATCATAGTTTTCCATCTCTCTCATTATTTCATATTAGTACGACAAATACAGTTAGCTGCCTTTCGTTTACGATTGACGATTCAGTGTTAGCGATTGGCAATTTGTCTAAGCACTCTGATTTAAGAAGTATTCACGTCTTTTTTTGTGGAGCGACTTTGTTTTTATCTTTTGACTTGTATTTTTAAGTAGTATTATAAAAAAAAATATTAGATGTCATATACCAAAGAAAAAATACCGAAGTTGACCAACGCCGGAGGTGGGATTTGAACCCACGTCCTCAGCTTTCACGGCTGATGACTAAACCACTCGGCCACTCCAGTCGAGTGGTGAGTGCTGGAGTGGCCGGCCGATATTACATCTAATATTTAAATTTAAGAAACTTTCACGATTATCATTTATATTTCAACGAAAATAGACTTAATTGCATTTTATTATAACGCGGTAAGTCCAGTTTGTCGTTAAAGTATGATTTAAGAAGGTTTTTAGGTGTATAAAGAAGGAGCGGTTATCAAATTCAACGTCTTTTTCATGTATATTCCCCTATTAGGTACTTAAAGACTCATATAAACCGATTTGGGAAATTGTTTTATGCTTGAAAGGATAGGCTTCCAGTGAGTCCCTTAGTCATCAAAATAAGATCTGATGCTAGAATCCAAGAGAAATCGAGAGAATCCTTCAAATGTTGCATTCTTATAACGTGTTATAAAACTTATAGTTGTTCATATATTTTTGAAACCTATTTAAGTATTTTTATTTATTTATTTGGTATACCAACAAATCTTTACATCAATACTTTAAAAATACTGTAGCATGCGATAATTTAGACTGTAGTGTAACATTTACTTAAAGGTACACTCCACATGCAAACATATTGTGAAGTTTTTAAACACTTAATTAAACCTAAGATTGCAAATGTATTAGCGTCTAGTATTCTCATGTTGGTTAGCTGCTGGGCTTTTAAACTCCCCCTTAAATTCAGGTTTTATGCTTATGTTTCCAGTAACAAATACATTTCTACAAATTACGCCGTATCGTTACAGTTTGAGTATCGCTCCTGTTGAGTACAGCGTACCCAACATTTCCTATCGGCAGCTCCAGTTGGCAGAGCTCGGATACACGTAGGCCGGATCTACTGATGAGGAGGGCTGGAGCGGCAGGAGGGCTTTTTCCGATTAATAGGCAGGTTCCATTTTTCTTCTTTTTATTGTTCCTCTCTTGGTGGAGGTCAGCTTGACACTGCTCCATAGAAAACGCGTCGCGTATATATACATCACTGGCTGTGATTTTCAGCCAATCATAAAAACATGTCGACCAATCAAAAGGCAGCGTATTTCTGTTTCATGAAATCTCAGTCTGTTCCGTTCACTAATTCTGTTGGTCCGTAAATGCTGCGCGTTGATTGGTGGACTTCACATTGGTCGATTTATACTAGCCTACTTTCGCTAAGTTCTAATCACATTTACCTAATTTTAATTAATCCATGCCGCAATGTTTACAATCATTGTTTGTAAATAAATACTACACGTGGTTATCCAACGTTTGCAACAAAAAACACATGCGGAGTTGTTTACATTCTAAACAATAGGCGCTCGGATCTTCTATTGTTCCCGGTCTACCTGCAATGTTTTGGGTTAAAACCTTTATTTTAAACATTGCGTTGGGTTATTGACCCAGGGGTCCATTGTATCATTTGAATAGGTAACTGACCTATATTTAACGGGTTATACAGTTACATTTCTTACGTAAATTAAGTTCTGGCGAGGTATCGAATGGTTCATACATAGTACAAAATGCGACATTTTAAATCTTATACGCTAAGTTCAGGCGATTAATATCAGCCAATAGGCGACGATCTAGGTTCGTTCATACATTTGCGTTCATGAAATTACTTATACATTACTGATTACTTATATCTAACTTAATTACGTGAGGATCATTTATTTACATGATTTATCTTATTTCTAGGCGTTCATTGGTCGTGACGTCGTGTCGCTAACATTAGTCCTCCTCCGTCGCAAGACGCCATGTTGCATGGGTAGGCGACACGATCACGGAGTCGTCGTTGATGCGGTCGTCGGGCTCTGGGGGGCAGCGCAGCTCTGCGTCTCGCCGGCTGGCACCACGACGGCTATTTTGCAGGTGGGGCGCCGCATTACGCCATGCAGGGTCTTGACGTCAGCGGAGCGTGTTCTGCCGTCTGGTCCACGGTGTGTAGCCACGACGATCCCTTTCGGCCACGTATTGCGAGGGCCGTTAGGGTCCGCGATGATCACGATGTCTCCCGGCTGGATCTGACGCCCGCCGCTGGCTGAAGAACCGCGGGGTGCTAGTAGCGGGTAGACTTCTTTGACCCATCGCGACCAGAAGTGATCGGCGAGGGCTTGGGCTGTTCTCCACTTCTTGTTGTCGTCTTCTTCACAGGGTCCCAGTATAGGAAGATTGGCCGCTCGCAGTAACAAGAAGTGATTCGGTGTTAAAGTCTCAGGCGCGTTCGGGTCCACTGAGACATGTGTAAGTGGTCGTTGGTTCACTATATATTCTACTTCGGCCAATACGGTGTTAAATATCTCCTCTCGTGGCGCCTTGGTGTGTAGAGTGTACGCCATTGCTGATTTGATGGTGCGTACCATCCTCTCCCACGCTCCTCCGGCAGATGGGTTACCAGGCGGGATGAACTTCCACTCCATTCGTTGTTGTAGACCGTAGGCTCGAAGTATAGGTAGCCACTCCTTATGGGCTTCTTGGAGTTCAATGGCCGACGCTCTGAAGTTCGTTGCGTTATCTGAATACATAACGCGGGGCCACCCACGTCGCGCCACGAATCGGCGTAACGCGAGTAGCGCGCTGTCGGCGGAGAGGCTGTGCACGGATTCCAGGTGCACCGCTCGTGTTGTGAGACAGGTATAGAGAGCGATCCATCTCTTCTCTCTTCTGCGTCCGATGGTGACATATACAGGGCCCGCATAGTCCACGGCTGCGCAGGTAAACGGTCGTTCGTATGCCGTTGTTCGTTCAGGTGGTAAATCTCCATGCGGCTGTACGCGTGGCGTCGCTCGGCGTAATATGCAGATTGCGCAAGCTCGGGCGATGGACTTTACGACGGGTCGCAGGTGCAGAATCCAGTACTTCTGTCTCAGCTCGTTCACGATCGCTTCATTGTGTATATGCGCTGATTTCTTGTGTGTATGTGCGATCAGTAAGCGCGTATACACATCCCGTCCGTCAAGTATAACGGGGCTTGATGCAGTGTATTGAACTGGAGCGTTTCCTAGCCGAGTCTTCATTTTCAACAAACCATCGCGGTCGATTTCAGGTGCTAATTGATATAATCTCGATCTTTTATCAATTTCTTCGCCGCGGCTGAGTGCTCGTAGTTCGTCAGGAAAGCTTCGTCGTTGACTATTTTGTTGCCACATATGTTCCGCTCGATGTATGTGTGCAAGTTCTAATTTTTTCGTTCGGTCGCGACTTCGCAGCTTTTCTATAAATAGTAACACATAGGCTGTGCTATTAATGAGGCGTTCGTAACTGCTGAAGCGGTTGATGTCTGGTAATACTGATGCTGGGTCTCGTTCTGTTCGTGTAGCATGAGTCATAGCGGTCTTGATGTTCTTGCGTTCCGGTAGGTTCTCTCTTTCAGTAGCGGTGACGTCGTTCAGGTTCTGTGGCCAATCTCGTTCGGGTAACCGCAGAAATGCCGGTCCTTGGTACCACCGATCGTCGATGGTGATGCGCTGGCTCGGTTTACAGCGCGTTCCATCGTCCGCTACGTTGAAATTAGTCGGCAACCATCTCCACGATTGTCGGCTTGTAAGTTCGGCGATCTCGGCTATGCGGTGACTGACAAACGGTCGATATTGTCGTGCGTCATCCCGTAGCCATGACAACGTAGTTTTTGAATCCGTCCAGTATGTGATGTCATCTGCAGTGTAGCGCTGTTCTTTCAGGATAGTTTGAGCGAGGCGCGCGGCGATCAAAGCAGCGCTCAGCTCCATCCTTGGTACCGATAATATCTTTAATGGTGCGACTCGCGTTCGACTTGCGGCTAAGCTGACGTGCACGTCGTTTCCGACTTCAGTGCGCCAGTAGGCCACGGCGCAGTAGGCTTCGGTACTTGCGTCGGAGAAAACATGCAGCGTTCGACGTGTCGGATCCCTCGGCGAGTCGTACTGACGAGGTATTCTTAGTTCGGCGATGTATTTCAGGGCTTTCAGCCACTGAAAAAATGCTTCGGTGTCTTCTCGTTCTAATTCTTGATCCCAGTGCGTGCCCTTCGCCCAGACACGCTGTAGCAAGATCTTAGCGCTGATCACATACTGCGCGATGAGTCCTAGCGGGTCGTAGACAGACATAACTGTAGATAGGACTTGTCTCTTCGTTGGCGCTCGATCGCAGTTCTTGATGTCTTCTGGCACGCGTAGTAGCTTCGTGTTAAAGCTAAGCGTGTCTGTGCTAGGGTCCCACACCATGCCTAGCACCTTCTGTGATTTTTCGCCTAGCATCGTCGTAGGTTCGCTTGATCGCAGTTCGTTCGGTAGTTCTTCGATCAATTGACGATTGTTGCTAGCGAAGCCTCGCAGGTTGAATCCTCCCTCGGCGTGTGACTCGCGAACTTGCTTGACAGTTCGATGCAAGTCCTCCTCGGTCTCATAGCTAGCCACGTAGTCGTCCATGTAGTGGTTGTTCTTGATATCATAGACTGCCTCGGGGTATCTCGTTCGGTTGTCTTCGGCGTTCTTGTTGCGTACAAGATGTGCTAAACATGGGCTGCTCACGCATCCGAACAGCACTCGTGTTAACTTGTAGATGTGCGGCGTGCGGTCTCGTTCGTTATTCCTCCATAGGAATAGCTGGCTGGCTTGATCTTCGTGCTTCAGATGTATTCGCATGAACATATCTTGAATGTCCGCTGTCACGGCGAATGGATTCTCTCTGAAGCGCAGCAATATTCCCAGCAGGCTCTGAAGAAGGTCTGGACCGCAGAGAATGAAGTCGTTGAGACAAAACCCTTGACATTTTGCCGCAGCATCGAAGACTGCACGCATTTTTTGCTTCTGTAGGTTAACTACAGGAAAATGCGGTAGATAAAAAGTAAGATCGCTGACCGGCGGCTCGTTCAAACGTACGGCGTAACCCTTTTCGATTAAAGCTCTTATTTGCTTGCAGTAATCTTCGGCGAACTTCGGGTCGCGTCTCATTCGCGATTCAAGGTTCAATAACCGCGAATGCGCCGTAGTGTAGCTGGCCGGTAGTTTGACGTCATCTGTAGCCCACAGCTGTCCAACTTCATAATGATCTTCATGTTTCACGACGCTCGAATTGAAAAGGTCGACAGCTCGTTGATCCGCGGGCTTGACGTTGTCTTTGCTCGAAACTCCCAAAGCTTCTATCGCCCAGTGTTTCTTTAATTGTTCATCGAGTTCATCTTGTTCAACGCGACAATGCAGTACAACTTGTTCGTTCGTTCTGATTATCTTCGGCCGAAATCCGAAGAAACACCATCCCAAGCGGCAGCGTATGGCGGCGGGATCGAGTTCGCCTGCCATCCTTATCTCGTGCGGTATGCATAGCTGCCAGTGGTCGCCTCCGATGAGCATTTGCGGTACTCCCGTCGTGTAGCATTCATCGGCGAGGTCCTTGAGATGTTCGTACTTGATCATATCGGCTTTGTTTATGATCTGGCTGCGTAGTCCGATTCCGCGTACTGTTCGCAGCGTGATGTCGTAGCCTGTCCCGCCTCGCGCTGACCGTATCTTCGCCTTAACGGTAGCTGTGTTCGTTCGGTGCGCGATATCGCCTATACCGCGCACGCATAGCGGTGAAACAGGGCCAGACAATCCGATCTGTTCGGCGATGTCCTCCTCGATAAGGCTCAGTGTCGAGGCGTCGTCCAACATCGCGAAGATGTGTGCTTCCCCGCCCGGGCCGCTCACGGTGACGGGCAGTACTTTAAGTAGCACATTAGCAGGTTCGATCCCCGAGGTAACGTATATGCGAGCGGTATCTGGTTCATTCTGCTCGTTCGGTTCACGTGTTATCTCGGCCTGCGTGGCGCGCGGCGCGCGCGTGGTGGGGGCGTGGCCTGTCCTCTCTCCTATAGAGTACACCGGCGCGGTCGTAGTGAGATGTACTGCGGCTTCAGTCTGTATTTCTTGCTTATCCGCGTGTAGCAAGCGATGGTGGGGATGCGGACAGCCTGGTACGTCGCATTTCTTCGCTCGGCAGTACTGGCGCTGATGTTTGTCGTTGAGGCAGCGAAAACACACCCTGTTCAGTCGCGCCCAGTCCCATCTCGCTCCGACGGGTTGGGCAGCTAATTTGCGGCAATCTGTCGTTCCATGGGTTCCTCCGCAATATAAGCAGATTGCGCGCGGGTTCTTCGTGGTGGCGTTCGTGGTATATACCACTTTCGAGGACAACGGCTGCGACGAGCGCGACTGGGACAGAGCAGGGCGGGCAACCGGTCGGTTCGTGTTGCGCTCATACCGCGCCTGCGCTGACACGGAGTTCGATGTCGCGGTAGCAGTCCGTCGCGATGTTAGAGGGGCTCTGGCGTGCGAGTATTTCATTTCCTGCTCGCTCTCGTACATCAGGAAGTCCGACAGCTGGATTATTTCAGCTTCGTCTGAGTAGCGGTGTGCGCGGGCGTAGTCACACCATCGGCTTCGTAGATGGGGGCTCAGGCGGTCGGTAATTTCCCTTATTAGCATGGGATTATCGGCGTAGTGACGGCGGTCGATGTCCATAACTGTAGATACTATGTTTGCGATCTTGATAGCGAAGTTATTTAGGTCATGCGCTGTCGGCCCGACGGTAGGCAGCCGACGCAGGTCTTCTAGTGCTTGGTCGAGTAGTACTTCGCTCCGTCCGTACTGTTTCTTCAATATGCGCATGATGAGGTCTGGACGAGTAGCTGTAGCCAGGACGTGCTGGACGCAAGCCTTGGCTTCTCCTTTCAGCGCCACTCGCAGTCTCGCCACGTTCTCGTACTCGGTGAACTTGTATCTTGTCGCTGTCTCGTTGTATGTGTTATAGAAACTGCGCCACTCGCTGACATTACCATAGAAAGCAGGTAATTCGTATATTTCTTTCGGTGCAGGTCTCGCAGCCCTCTGCATTTTTTCAAATATCTCGAACATACTGGCGGCGATGCTCTCCTGTGTCGAGATGTGCGTTCTTGGAGTTCTCGCATCCGGACTCGGCGAACGCGAGTACTGTTGCCTCCTTCTCGCGGAGGTCTTCGGTTCGGGGGTGAACGGCCTCTCACGTTCATAGGCTCGTTCGGGTTCAGGCGAGAGGGACCTTCTCCGTTCGCGGGTCCTCTCTAGTTCGGGGCTCGGCGATCGCTCAGCAGGCCTCCTCGTTCTCGGAGTCTCGAACATCGAGCGTGGTTCAAGGTTCGGTGCTCGACGTTTCGATGCCGGCTCGCGTGTCTCGTACGCCCAATCCTCAGGTTCATAATTCCTCGTAAGCGCCTCAGGTTCCGCGGCCTCGATCCCCAGCCGCAACGCTTCGAGTTTTTTGTTCAATGCTTCCGCTTCGCTTAGAAGTCTTCTTTGTTTTCCCCGTAATTGTTGCATAAGTTCAATGCCTTTGTTCCATGGTTCTATTGTTCGGCGAGGTGCGAAGGATACTTGTCGTGTCCGATCATCCTCGCGAAGTTCCCGTTCCGTATAAGTTCGTACGGAGTCGTCGTTCGGCGCGCTCGTTGGCGCTATAGCGCTTGCGGCACGTGTGTCCAGCGCCGCGGGCGCCGGGCGACTAACTGTGCGCGCATGTTCTAGCGCTCGCTCGAGTGTAAGCGTTCCCCCGTCGGCCGGTTGCGATGTGGGCGGGGCTAATGGCTCGCTCCCCTCCATATGCCCACGTGCGTCGCCGGTCTCACTGCCGTCAGTACTGCGCTCGTCCTCGGTGCGCGAGGCCCTGGCTCGTTTCATTTCGGCGGCCTCCGCTCCAGCCGCTAGAAAGCGTCTTCGTTCTTCATCGTCGTGAATCGACGACATTGATCTCGTCGTGATTCTTCTTCCCGTCATCGCTGCGGTGCTAAGGTTCCGGGTTCGTGCACGCAGTCGATGTCTCAGCTTCAGTCTGAGGGGTCCGGGATCACGATGCGGAGTTTCAGTAGATCGGTCGCTGCGTGTATCCGCTGAGTCAACCATCCGTAGTTCGGTCCGAAGTGGTTGACGTTGCTCGCAGAGGTTCGGACTGGTTCGCGATCCGGTTCGAAGGACCAAAAATGTTGAGTACAGCGTACCCAACATTTCCTATCGGCAGCTCCAGTTGGCAGAGCTCGGATACACGTAGGCCGGATCTACTGATGAGGAGGGCTGGAGCGGCAGGAGGGCTTTTTCCGATTAATAGGCAGGTTCCATTTTTCTTCTTTTTATTGTTCCTCTCTTGGTGGAGGTCAGCTTGACACTGCTCCATAGAAAACGCGTCGCGTATATATACATCACTGGCTGTGATTTTCAGCCAATCATAAAAACATGTCGACCAATCAAAAGGCAGCGTATTTCTGTTTCATGAAATCTCAGTCTGTTCCGTTCACTAATTCTGTTGGTCCGTAAATGCTGCGCGTTGATTGGTGGACTTCACATTGGTCGATTTATACTAGCCTACTTTCGCTAAGTTCTAATCACATTTACCTAATTTTAATTAATCCATGCCGCAATGTTTACAATCATTGTTTGTAAATAAATACTACACGTGGTTATCCAACGTTTGCAACAAAAAACACATGCGGAGTTGTTTACATTCTAAACAATAGGCGCTCGGATCTTCTATTGTTCCCGGTCTACCTGCAATGTTTTGGGTTAAAACCTTTATTTTAAACATTGCGTTGGGTTATTGACCCAGGGGTCCATTGTATCATTTGAATAGGTAACTGACCTATATTTAACGGGTTATACAGTTACATTTCTTACGTAAATTAAGTTCTGGCGAGGTATCGAATGGTTCATACATAGTACAAAATGCGACATTTTAAATCTTATACGCTAAGTTCAGGCGATTAATATCAGCCAATAGGCGACGATCTAGGTTCGTTCATACATTTGCGTTCATGAAATTACTTATACATTACTGATTACTTATATCTAACTTAATTACGTGAGGATCATTTATTTACATGATTTATCTTATTTCTAGGCGTTCATTGGTCGTGACGTCGTGTCGCTAACAGCTCCAGTACGAGGAACGAATAGCAAAATGATAAATAAAGGTAATCCCATTAGTCGCGGGTGCGGCATTCGATTATGGTATTACGCGATTTGTCAATACCCCCGCTGGGGCATTAGTGTAGGTGTAGGGCATATGGGCACAATATATAGTCCTAGTGAGGCTTCTTGAGAAATTAGAAAAGCTATGATTAATTATTTCCTACTGGGAAAACGTGCTATAAAAGAAATGGTTGGGTCAAAATTGTTTTTGTTGTCTTATTTTGTGTCCCTAAAAACGTGACGGAGATGTGATTTTTTGTTTTCAATTTCTTATGTATGGATTAATCTAGAGTGAAAAAGAAATATACTGCACCGGATTTTTTTTATATACTGAGTCGAAACAGCGCAACTAAAAGCGTGACAGAGTTGTATGAAACAAGACAACGAAAATAATTTTGACCCGGTTATCATATAGTTATATAGGAACAGAAAATAGTACAAATATAACTAAACGGTTAAACTCACTCGTTCGCGATTCGCGAGGCTTGAACGCGGGCTCAGTGCTTGATAATGGAGAATAAACGTGAGTTTCATCATCATCATCATCATCATCATATCAGCCGAAAGACCACAGCGTGAGTTTACCGTTTAGTTATATTTATATAAAATAGTACACCCCTTTTTTCAAAGTACCTAATGTTTTCTAATCAGGATCTGGAGCTCATTGTGTCATTGTATCCTTATGGAAGGAGAAAGTGTTTTAAATTATTTTTCCTAACTAGTGCGGAAAAGTAAACTTTGCGCACGCCTCGCGTGCGTAAATTTCTCTTTTTAAGGCACTTGTTATGAAAAAAGTCGTTCGATACACGTGTAATAGTTATTTATGTGGCTGGCGCATCAGATCACACAAGTGTTTAATGCCTAATTATGTACAGTCACATACATAACTTTATCTACCTCCACAATATATCATAAATTTAGAATGCCAATTTACCTTTATTTACATTGATATCCACTAAGTAAAATACCTCTAAATATAAGTATTCAAATCAGTTGATATCACTCAATTTGTGTAAAAATATCGTACAATAAATTTTTATTGAAAAATATTGAAAAATAAACAAAAAAATAGTTGACTTTACGTATAACATTAACGTATTAACACCGATACTTTAATGTTACCATTATGATGCATTGTACTTTAATGTTAACATTATGATACAGGCACAAGCACCAGTTTCTTAATATAGGTCATTACACTACCGCATCTGAATACATAATAGCACAAAGTACCCAAATATAGAGGGTCTGTTTCATAGAAGGCTCAAATAGTTCGGAATATGTTACAATAGATGTCACTAGGAGCACGATTGACTAGTAATAGATTTAGTTTTATTTGAAATCCAGATATTTACTACCTGTTAGTGCCCAGTTTTAATTAATTTAGCATCATACATCGAAAATAGTCAAAACCACCCTTTCTAGAAGAGTAAATTAGTAAATAAAAAAATTAACTATTTTTGGAATAAATTGATTTCAGCGCCATCTATTATTGCACGTACATATTTTTATGCGTTTTTCTCGATACGCGTCAAACAGTACACTGCTCGAGTCTTGACAGAAATAATCTATAGATGTCGCTAAACAAAATCGTGCATATATTGATTTTAAATGTTTAAGGAGGTCTAAAAAACCAAAAAACTAATAAATACAATAAAAAAAAAGTAAAAAGTCCCTACATCACTAATAATAACAAAAAAATACATACATTACAAGTCATATGCTAGGATTTGAACCCGTAACATAACAACTGATAACAATAAATAGCTGATTAGGGTATATCCGAATTATATAACAAATACATTGCGGCGCGGCGTTGCCGTCGTCAGCATTCTCTTTGCTTTACCGTAATCTGACGAGCTGGCAACAAACGAAACGGGAGGCATAGAAAATTGAAGGTAATCTGAGCATTGCATTCTGTTTCTATTCTACGCTTCAATACCAAACTCACATAGCGAAATAATAATTAAACTCTTACTAATGGCACTCTATCTATATCATTGGCAATAAATAGCTCTCTACTCTGTCCAACATCCAACAAACTCTGTAAGAAAAAAAAGGCTAATACTAATTTTCTCTTATTGTGTCTACATTTTTTGAATTTGCCATTGTGTCCATTCTAAGATTCAAGATGGCGGGAACTTTTTATATTGCAATTTTCATCATTATACTCGTTTCCGACTAATTCGCATACGTGGAATACTATTTCCGGGTCCATTCTAAAATCCAAGATGGCGGGAACTTTTTTTTGCAATTTTCATCATTGTACTCGTTTCTGACTAATTCGCATACGTGTAATACGATTTCCAGTTCCATTCTAAGATCCAAGATGGCGGGAACTTTTTTTTGCAATTTTCATCATTGTACTCGTTTCTGACTAATTCGCATACGTGGAATATCATTTTTGGGTCCATTCTAAAATCCAAGATGGCGGGAACTTTTTTGCAATTTTCATCATTGTACTCGTTTCTGACTAATTCGCATACGTGGAATATCATTTTTGGGTCCATTCTAAAATCCAAGATGGCGGGAACTTTTTTGCAATTTTCATCATTGTACTCGTTTCTGACAAATCGCATACGTGCAATACGATTTCCGGGTCCATTCTAAGATTCAAGATGGCGGGAACTTTTTATATTGCAATTTTCATCATTATACTCGTTTCCGACTAATTCGCATACGTGGAATACTATTTCCGGGTCCATTCTAAAATCCAAGTAGGCGGGAACTTTTTTTTGCAATTTTCATCATTGTACTCGTTTCTGACTAATTCGCATACGTGTAATACGATTTCCAGGTCCATTCTAAGATCCAAGATGGCGGGAACTTTTTTTTGCAATTTTCATCATTGTACTCGTTTTTGACTAATTCGCATACGTGGAATATCATTTTTGGGTCCATTCTAAAATCCAAGATGGCGGGAACATTTTTTTTGCAATTTTCTTCATTGTACTCGTTTCTGACTAATTCACATACGTGTAATACGATTTCCGGGTCCATTCTAAGATCCAAGATGGCGGGAACTTTTTTTTGCAATTTTCATCATTATACTCGTTTGTGACTAATTTGCATACGTGGAATACGATTTCCGGGTCCATTCTAAGATTCAAGATGGCGGGAACTTTTTTTTTTGCAATTTTCATCATTGTACTCGTTTTTGACTAATTCGCATACGTGGAATATCATTTTTGGGTCCATTCTAAAATCCAAGATGGCGGGAACATTTTTTTTGCAATTTTCTTCATTGTACTCGTTTCTGACTAATTCACATACGTGTAATACGATTTCCGGGTCCATTCTAAGATCCAAGATGGCGGGAACTTTTTTTTGCAATTTTCATCATTATACTCGTTTGTGACTAATTTGCATACGTGGAATATCATTTTTGGGTCCATTCTAAGATCCAAGATGGCGGGAACTTTTTTGCAATTTTCATCATTGTACTCGTTTCTGACTAATTCGCATACGTGCAATACGATTTCCGGGTCCATTCTAAGATTCAAGATGGCGGGAACTTTTTATATTGCAATTTTCATCATTATACTCGTTTCCGACTAATTCGCATAAGTGGAATACGATTTCCGAGTCCATTCTAAAATCCAAGAATGCGGGAACTTTTTTTGCAATTTTCATCATTATACTCATTTCTGACTAATTCGCATACGTGGAATATAGTTTTTGGGTTCATTCTAAGATCCAAGATGGCGGGAACTTTTTTTGCAATTTTCGTCATTATACTCGTTTCCGACTAATTCGCATACGTGGAATACGATTCTCGGGTCCATTCTAAAATCCAAGATGGCGGGAACTTTTTTTTTTGCAATTTTCATCATTATACTTTTTACTGACTAATTCGCATACGTGGAATACGATTTTCGGGTCCATTCTAAGATCCAAGATGGTGGTAATTTTAGTTGGAATATTTGTCAATGTACTCGTTTTCAACTAATTTATAAACGTGGAACCCTAATTACGGGTTAATTTAATATCCAAGAGTTTTTATATTTAGCACGTTCTTATGAGTAGCGGAAATGCAGTACCTACAATGAAAAAAAAAACTGCATAAAAGCTCAAAAAAGGTGCCGCCATTTTGCATCTTACAATTGATGTACTTTTGGGCAGTTTTTATCATTAAAAATACTCCATTTCCAATACATATACGTAAATAACCTTGGATCTTAAATTCGCCCTAAATTCGGGTTCCACGTTTGTAAATTAGTCGAAAACAAGTACAATGATAAAAATTACAAAAAAAAGTTCCCGCCATCTTGGATCTCAGATTGGACCCCAAAATCGTATGCGAATTAGTCAGAAACGAGTATAATGATGAAAATTGCAAAAAAAAGTTCCCGCCATCTTGGATTTTTGAATGGACTCGGGAATCGTATTCCACGTATGCGAATTAGTCGGAAACGAGTATAATGATAAAAATTGCAAAAAAAGTTCCCGCCATCTTGGATTTTAGAATGGACTCGGAAATCGTATTCCACTTATGCGAATTATTCGGAAACGAGTATAATGATGAAAATTGCAAAAAAAAAGTTCCCGCCATCTTGGATCTTAGAATGGAACTAAAAAAGATATTCCCCGTTTGCGAATTAGTCGGATACGAGTATAATGATGAAAATTGCAAAATAATAAATTCCCGCCATCTTGAATCTTAGAATGGACCCGAAAATCGTATTCCACGCATGCGAATTAGGGATCCTCCATTAATTACGTCACACCAATTTTATGATTTTTGACCCCTCCCTCCCCCCTTGTCACACTTCGTCATAATTAACTACACCCGCCCCCCTTAGTGTGACGTCACATGTAGATTTTTGTTTAAGAAGGTAAAAATGACAACATCACTTTTTAAGTAACTTTTTATTAGGATTGCTTAAAAGCATTCGAAAAATTAACGTACTAATTCTTCCTCCGTCCAAGGATTTTAGACTTTCTATTCTTTTATGTTCATGTGTTCATGTATGTGAGGATTGTGACGTCACAAACATAGAACTCCACCCTCCCCCCCGTCACGATATGTCACATATTGTATACCCTTCCCCCCCCCCTTGAGGTGTGACGTAATTAATGGATGATCCCTTAGTCAGAAACGAGTATAAAGATGAAAATTTAAAAAAAAGTTTCCGCTATCTTGGATCTTAGAATGTAAGTTAAAAAAGATATTCCACGTATGCAAATTTTTCAGAAACGAGTATAATGATG
>JALPQI010015426.1:0-24794 GCA_025490895.1 Thaumatotibia leucotreta
GTATGGGCATGTAATCCATAAACGGCGTACAGTCTAGTGCAAAAATATACCATCAAAATCACTCAAAAATATATAATATGTCCCAATTAAGTATATTTCAACGGGATACACTGTCGAAATTACTTAGTTTAAAGGAAGGTATATAGATACGCTCTCGAAGGTTTGACGTCGGGATGTAATAGTGATGACGTTATTTTGATCACATTATAAAAACGGTTTAGTAAAATTTAGTTTTTGAAATATAATTGATACCAAAATTTATGTGTAAGTACCTATTTAACCAGTTATGCGAACCAGTACTTTAGTATCAAAGTTAAATGCAAAATAAGTTGAATTTTTCAAATCCGTAACTTTTGACTGCTGTTAATTTTCATCGAGCGTGCCCAATACGAGCTTTATCACTTTTAGGGACACTCAATTAGCGTGATAAAAAAAACCTGCATTTTAGTCAGGTTTGTAACGCCAATTAAGCACTAAATTTCAATAATGATAACTCGGTTTTGGTATCGATATTATAATATAAACACGCTTAAATGCCTAAAGATAGCGTACAAAATGAAAGATGTCGTTACGAACCTGACTGCAATGCATATGAAGCCAAATATGGCCACTTTGGTTTTGGACTCTATAGACTGCTGTTAGGGTTCAAATTTGGATTGCTTTTTTGCCTGTCTTATGCATTAGAGGGTTAAGGTTTTTTTATGGCACGCTTATTGGGCGTCCCTGATGAATTATCATTGAAATAATAGTCAGAATTGATGCACTCTATATGGTCACACGATATTATAAAGCGTGCTCAGGTGAATTAATATTGCATATTTGACATATTTGCTTTAATCCGTTTCTCCTTAATGCTCTATTTTTTTATATAAACAATAAACAGCCGTAAAAGTAGCTATCAGATATTTATAATACAATTATATCGTCGTTGAGATTGCCAATTCTGTTATGTGTAAATTTCAAATTTGACAAAAGAAGACTGTAAACATATGTCATTTGGATTGATTTTTCAGTTCCTGAAATCGTGCACATAACGGAATTGGCAATCTCAACGACGATATATATTTAGATTCGCAGCTTTTGGTGCTAAATAATATATTAAGAGACGAAGAAACAAGTATTTAGAAGTGTATAAAAAAGGTTCCTTCCGTTATTAAGTACAGATGTCGCTAGTGATTAGATTCACAATACCATTGGAAAAATTCACTGTGATCGACGGAAGGTAGTTGGTGTAATTGGGAGCACGCTGAGCCGGTAACTCGGAAGAGGCGGGTTCGAATCCCGTAACAACCAGTCTTTCGCAGTTATTTTTTTCTATGGTAAGCACATCTGTTACGACATTGTGGGAAAAGGTTCCTTGTTTGTTTGGTGGCCAAAAAATAAGAGCATTCTCGTGTATAGGCTAAAAGGTTTTTGGAAGTTTCAGAAGAGTCGATAAAATTACTACTAATTCTGCATGGGCTATTTTGCATGCCGAAACCAAAAAGACAAAGGGAATGCAATTATTATTATTATAGATACGTATATTACGTATAACTTTATTCTCTCATAAACGGTTCATAAATCTAACCCCCCGGCCATACCTCAGGAACAGAGTGTAAACGCTAGGACTGTAATTTGTCCTTACCTTTCGTTATTTGTCGGTTTCTAATGGTGCTCTCACATTGAAGTTATAACATTAAGTACCATTTTAATTCCACATTGTAAGGAATTTATTTTTAAATTTGAATGCTTTATGAAAATAAAACTTAAAACTATTACCCCCAAATCTGTCTGTAGAAGGCTGCCCATTCGGCTGGCTACATTCCCAGGCTGAATAGTTAGGTATGCCTATTCTTTGGCCTAGGAACGAGCCAGCCTCATTTCGGTTCCACAACCCTAACGTCTCTACTGCAAACGCCGCAAATATGTGGTTATTTGTTACCACTTACCACCGCAAAACAATTTCACATTACTTTTGTATATTATTATCATACACTATTTAACAGATATATCATTCAATAGGGGACACCATAAGAACGAAGTAAAACTTTGTACAGGCGTTTCGAATTTTATGAATAGGGGTAAAATACAAATGTTTGTATGTATTTGTATAACTATTTAGACAATGGAATGGCTGTAGGAATGTGCTATGTGTAAACGTAGCGGACTGTGATCATGAGACTAAGAGAAAGGAATTGTGTAATGTATATAAATGTTGTCAATTATTTTAACATGAATGTTGCTATTATAATTAAAAATGGTTTTAAAATGTGTTAGATACAACACAATATGTCGTATAATATATATCTCCTAACAAATAGTTAAATAATTATTTCATTCCAGTGCTTTTTTTCAATTAAGTACCTACTAAACATGACTAACATGGGCTTCTAATTATTCTAAAAATGTACAATAATATTATCTAGGAAAATAATGACAATGATTGAGCGTAATACGTGAAAGATTATGAACACATTAAAATGCAAATGACTGACATTATGTAAAATTGTAAAATAAATGTCGTAGTCGTAGTGAAATACAGAATCAAAGACAACCAAAACGTATGATAAGTGTATCGGCCAATGTATCTAAGAATAAATGGCTAAGATGTATGTATGATTCCTAGTTTTAAACGAAATCATTGTTCCTAGCATTAATAGTATAATTCGATAGTGAAAACTGAATGTTGTTCACATACCATCACCTACACTGTTACTTATTGAAAAGAAAACTAAATGTCAAAGACGTGCAGATTCATAAATGAAAAATACCGTTGAAACTTTGTTCTTATCTGTTGCTTACCATTTATGCTTAAGAGTATAAGGGACAAAATGTACCGGGGCACGTAGTCAAGATGTTAATTTCTCACGCTCAGTCGCGAGCGAAAAGCATCTGTCTTCGTCGCTCTAATAAGGAAAAGTGACAGAAAGAGAAAACGACGCTATGCTGACTGAGCGTGAGTGATCTTGGCTATGCACTCAGGTTATTTAAGTTTTATGAATAAATTATCTGAAATTATTATAATTATCTAATTTATTCATAAGGTTGCTGTCTGTACTTTATTATAATCAATTTAACAATGTTATTGGCTCATTTTATAACACTTGAATTGGAAAGTGGTAAAGGAAATTGTAGAAACAAAGCGACTTTACAATAATTAACCGTTTTTTCAGTTAAAAGCTCTTGAGGTTAATCATTCCAATATAAGTGAAATATTATAAATACAATAATAATTATAAGACATTCGGTGCGTTTTAGTGAGCTGCTTTGTAGAACAGTATTCATAAGTGATTTTGATTTGTTACATGCATGTATGAAGTATGTTTTATTAAGTTATTCATATTTTTATTACTTTGTATATATTCGTATATATTTTAGTGCTAAATATGGAGATGATAAACTTAAGACATAATACTTTATACAGCTAGAGTACCTAATTTGATAGTGGCATATAATTATTATGGTATCATGTCATTATTTTAAGGCGACTTACACAATTCAGTTAAAATATCGTCGGATTTGCTGCAGGCTTAATTTAATTAATATTATCCATACCCATAATTTAGCGTCCAAATATCCTGTTAAGTACACCACCTTATCATCAAACTAGACCTAGTACCCAGTACATACATATCGGACGAACGATTGACCTGTGTAATTCGCCTATAAAAATAGAGATGAAATATTACTCATGGAACCATATAAAGTTTCATGTAGAAAGGTGTTTCACCCTATGTCACACCGCATTTCTAATTCAGCTAGCAAACGTCAATTTACTTTATCTGAATTATAATAAATGTATAATTTATATCCAGTACGCATTGATATAAATATAAATGATTTGAATAAAAAATACATACTTACCTGTAATCTTGAATTAGGCTTTTCTTAATTAATAATTTTATAATATTTTCTTCGGTTACCGCGAGGATTACTCATGAAATAAAACTATGAAAACGGATAGGGTTCGTGGTCTGCGGATGACTCCGCAGACCACGAACCCTGTAAAGTGTTCGAAACGTCGGAATGAAGTTAAAATTAGTTAATATACGCGAGTTTATCCGTTTTCATAGTTTTATTTCATAATAATTTTATTTTACTGTAAATTTGTATTATTTATGTACCTATATATTTAGTTTTAGAATCTCTCTATTTCTTTTTCAAGCGCTACGCATACTTTAATAGGTATGAATCCATTAATATTAATCAACAATTAAGTTGCTGTGATTATTCATGTCTTAATTTCGTCTAGGAAATATATTTAGTAGAGAAAAAATGTATTTTTATATTTACATAAATAAATTTTCCTAAAAACATTGTATTATAAGTCATTCTCCCACCTAATATTAAAACCAAAAGTAAAATAACTTTCGGTTGCGCACGGGTCTTATTATAATGCATTTAGTTTTTTGCGGGTCTAACTTAAAACTGGACAGAAAATTATAAGTTACGAGGCAAAGGCGCGACAGCATGAAGCTCAGCTGCAAACTTTAACACCAGAGGCGCTCAGAAATAAAATAAAAATATCCTTCATACCTCTTATGTCAAAGGAGGAAGGTTTAAACTTGTGTAGATATTTTTAGATGTAGAAGATTGGCGGGTGTTAGCGGTCGCGTCAATGTTAATATTTGTTTTCGCCCCGGAGTGATTTTTCGCCGCTTTAACAAGGTGTGGTGTAATTACGAAGATGACCGATTACGACAGCTGCGAGCGACATTCCAGCTTGCTTAGTAATTTGGCTGTTTGAATGGTACAATTAGCTGACATTAGCCCTGGAACAATACAAAATCTACTTAACCTTGCGCTGATTAAAAAAAACCTGGGTATGTTCGTAGGTGGCTCATTAATGAAAGGGAATTTTGCATAAAACCAGATTGACTGAGCCGACCATAACCATGGCAATAACAAACAGAAAAAAGTTGATACAACCAACTAATCTCTACTAGCTAGCTTACCTATGACAGACTATTTTCAAATACAGTGACTGTAAAACATTGAAGGTCTACCACGAACTTGGAAATCCGCAAATTTCGCGGATTTGTCTTTGTTAATCCAACGAAAGCGTCTGTAGAGTGACAGAGACGGGTGCTCGAAATTTCGAGGTCGCGTACCTCTACTGGTCTGGTTCTAGGTTCCCAAACTTTTTTCTCATTGACCACCTTAGAAAATTTGCTGGTTCTGATGGACCCCCTGCAGTCGTTACAGTCTAGAGAGTTATTTGAAGAGCTAGCAGACCGCTCTGTGGTGTATTACCTCTATGAATCAGCGCTCCAAAAACGGCTTAACAGAGAGCTATCCACAATCGACCTGTTTGTCTCTCTATTCTTCTTCTGCCTAGCGTTATCCCGACCTGTGCCAGGGTCCGCTTTCCTGCTACATTTCCTCCACTTTGCACGATCCTGGGCATCTTCTACTGTAAGTCCATTCACACTCATGTCAGCCTTCACGACATCTAACCATCGCTTCTTTGGTCTGCCGCGGGGTCGGGGGTATCTCTATTATTTGCAAAATCGTATTTAAGCGTGACAAGGAGGCAACACGTCGATGGTGTGTTAAGTAATTATTTTGCATGCTAACGGACCACAAGACAAGTTACAGATTACGGTCAAACCCATAATAATTACCAGACCATTCAAAAACCTTTGCAAGGTCAAACCGTAAGTTTTTTCTACAAACTGAACCTTATCTGATGGACATAGCTATCGGAATAAAATGAACCCGATACTACGCTACCTGTGCTTCGGCAAACTTTAAACGGTCTTTAACTATCGCTTCTATTGTATAATTTTAGCTATTGTTTAATCAAAAGTTAACCTTGGTGAAATGGAGAATCCTGTGAGATTTTGGATAAAAATATCTGCTTATTTAATAGCTATATAGCTAAATACTTCTTTTTTTATTTATTTTAGATAAATTTCTTTATTAAAAACCGGCCAAGTGCGAGCCGGACTCGCGCGCGAAGGGTTCCGTACCATTATCAATTTATTATTAAAAAAATACAGTTAAATCAACCTACCTCAAAAACTAATCCTCCTCAAAAAAAAATTTAATCAAACCAAAAATCGTTGATAGAGTTTATTAATGTGCATAACATATTTTTTTTTGGAATTTTATATCGCGTAGTTTAAAAAATAGAGGGGGGGGGGACACATTTTTCAGATTTGAGAGCTAATATCTCGAAAACGATTTGCTTAAATAAAAATGAGATGTATAAACCTTCATATCATTTTCAAAGACCTTTCTATTAATACCCCACACGCTTATATACAACAAAATTTTTTTTTCTATCCCTCAGTTACATGTATGGAGGGCCCCCACCCCAATGTTTTTTTTTACAATTAAGTAACATAATCCTGTAGCGGCTTATACAACACATATTCTTACCAAATTTCGTTACCGTAGCATTTATAGTTTCCGAGTAAATCGGCTGTGACAGACGGACAGACGGACAGACGGACATGACGAATCTATAAGGGTTCCGTTTTGCCATTTCGGCTACGGAACCCTAAAAAGTACAATGTGGTTCCAAATACAAATGACTTCTTAGGTTAGGTAATATAAATAGGTACAAATCGGTATGCGAACCCATCTAGTCTTATAAACGAGTAGGAACTTTTTGTAGTAGGTAGGAATAGTTATTTTCCCCTCACTAGCTCGTAAAGCGCTCGTTTATCCTTTAATACGAGCGGGTAAAAACGCTTTTTACACACTTGTGAATAAAGTAATTTGACATTTCTCTAATTCCTATAGCCCCCTACTGCCTAGTATAAGTGGATCTGTATGACCGTAGTAAACATGCGCAATCGGAGCTCACATGTTAAATTGGTCGTTTCTCATGTGACTTTGTAAGCCATTGGCAATATTTATGTTCCATAAGTAACTCTATTCTACGATACGTTTCGACATTGAGTTTTAAATAGTTTCTTTAAGTTAATTTACATTTGGATGAGATTTTTAATCATATTTCCTCGCGATAGTGAGGGGAAAAAAGTTGTATTACACTTGGCGGCAAAGTTGTTGTTTAACTGTCGTGCCAATATTGAGACCTGAGCTAGCGAAAGATTCCAAAATTGAGCCACGAGCGTAGCGAGTGGTTCAAAAACTGGAATCTTGAGCATTGCGAAGGTCTCAAGGCACGAGAGTTGAACAAACTTGTATAATAAATAACTATTGTTATACAAGGGTGCAAAGTTGTATTTTACCCGCGAGTATGAAATTGAAACACGAGCAAGCGAAAGGATTCTATAGTTGAACCACGAGCGAAGCGAGTGGTTCTAAAATAGAATCCTGAGCTCAGCGAGCGTTTTAACATACGAGAAGTAAAATACATTTGCACCCGTGTGTAACACAAAACTTTTCCCCTCACTATAGCGAGGAAACTCAAAAAGGGTAGTTATTTGTTCACATTACAATCATCATCGGGTTAGTGATAATAATTTTCCAAATGCATCATGTATTTAATGCAAGATTTTTTCGCAGTAAACTTAGCACGAAAAAGTAAACGCAGCACGATTTTAACACATTCCTGTAGTTGCACACCAACGCCAATGCATTATTAAATCATTCTCATTCATTATTTTTACAAAACAGAACACCCTGAAAGTTGTTTAGTTTACTATTTTTATGCGTGTTCGAGTCGGTAAATAAAGATTATAACCTTTAATATTCTTTGACAATGTTGACGTTGAGATTTTCTGCGTTTTGCGATTGATTGCATCTAGTCATCTTATCATCATTCACTAAAACAATTGTTACTTATGGAATTTTAGGATTTATATGTTAAAATCATCATATTATATAAAGGTTTGTATTTTACACTAAATTCTCAAACAAATTATTTAATTATCATTAATATGGATCGATTTCCATGAGAATTTTACGTTTTGTTATTCCAAAACCAAGTTCCTTACTTTGCCACACAAGTGAATAATATGCGTTTTTACACGTTCGTATTAAAGGATAAACGAGCACTTTACGAGCTAGTGAGGGGAAAATGACTTTGCATTGCAGTACCAAAATAAAACTTAACAACTCCTAAAACTAAGCCAAAAATCAGAGAACATCAGTGTTTCGTGTCAATTATGGTTTGGTATCAATTGACTAAATATAAATCGTAGTTCCGGTAGAAGCTAAGTATCTATCGGTACTTATCTATCTAAATAAATACCTATATGCATACGTACTTAAATATTCTATCAAAGAATGGTCAGTGACTATTAGCTATGCTAAAATTTAATAATAATCTCCGCCCAACTTTGTTCCCCAATGGCCAAGAAGCCGCATGTTTTAAATATTATTTCATACCATTTTTGGTCGTAAAATTTGCGCTTAAAAAACTTACAGACCCTTTCTCCAACGTCGTAAAGAATAAGCATTTTTTAAATGGCGAACCCTTGCAATTAACCGTCGTTACAAAGTATTTTGCTGGCCCCTTGACGCGTGTTTGCTAAACATTCGGCCATTCTTTTGTCAATTTTAGTGTAACCCGTCATTTTACCGTTTGTAAAGATGCTGCGGGCTCTGCGATAAAATTGAAGAAAAGGTTTACGACCAAAGGGCGCAGGCGAAAATTACTAAAACATGCCCGTCAAAGTTTTTATGGCAGGGCTGTTAAACATTTTTTCTTCAGTTTTCGCTATAATTAACTATGAATTGCGTAAAGGAAAAGAAGAAATAGCGACATGATGGCTGGACGCTTTAAATAAATTCTCTTTTGATTGCTGCTCTGATAGATTATTATGGAAATTAAAACAGAAGACATAGTGCAAGATTATTACTATAATCCCTTCCCAGCAATAACTGATATTAAATTCTCACATGTGAAAGTGTAGTATCAGCTATCAGCAAGTATCTAGCTGACTAGCTGTTGCTCGCGAAAACGGATAAACCAGGATAAACTCTTAATTCAGAATTATAATGGTAAGTTATTGACAGCCATTGTAGCACTGGTTAATAGAGGTGCGAGAGTTGCTATTTATACCAGCAGTAAGTATGTACGAGTACTTACTAAATCTGGGCTCAATTTCGTAGATGCTTTTATACTCATACTCAGTTATTCGCAATAATTACAAGTTTACAAAGTTGCATTCAGACCAAACGAGCATTCGCTATTCTAACCCCCTACTCTACGAAATTCGATCGTTACTCAAAATGCGATTAGTTGATTTCGTAGAGTGGGGGATAGAACAGTGAATGCTCGTGGCTTTACATGTCAATTTGAAAGAAGAAAACAAATACATGGCCTAACAGAATTTCCAGACGCTTTGTCGCTAAGACAACATTGATGGGCATGTGCATTTTTCTTCGTATTTATACGATACGCATGCATCAACAATTTTATTTGAACGAAATGCAGACATTCAAATCGTCGGCCGTTGCGAGATCACATTACCTTGTACAGCGATAGGTAGTCCTTATTATTCTTCCTTACCTATCTCGATTTAGTTTGATTTGAAACTTTAAATATGAATAGATATATAACTGGCCGGTATTACCTAAACCTCGAGGTCTGCACATAATTGACCATTATCAACTATATAACCGAATTCGTTACAATCAAACACTGGTAAAGTGGTAAGTATCTCAACTAGCGGCTTTTTAGAAAAGCAATTACTTACGGTGTTATCGGTTTCGGTAGCAATAAACTTGCGTGGTGACAAAGGGTTCCCGAGTTCCTTCCTCGAAGGAACTCTACCGTATACAAACATATTAAAACTTCACACAAACAATACAACTTCGCGGTACAAGACACCGCAGCGAATCACAATAAAAAATGACTTATGTTCAATGAATTTCTTACGGACTTAGGACGTTTTGACGAAGGTATAGTGTAATTTAGTATGCTTTGGTGTTGTACCGCATGAATTACCGATATTTAGTGTTTGCTAAGTGAATAGGTCGATAGACAATGAGCAACACCGCAAATCGTTAGAAAAACGCAGGCATAGGTATTAGATGTTTATTTAAAATAACGGTACGTAGGTATTTGATAATTTCGTATGCGAGGACGGTAAAGCGTCGTGAAATAATCACACGCCACTTGTGCCGTTCGCGTTTATTACTGTGGAAAACTCATTGTAAATATTTTTTGATTTAAGATTGTATTCGCTATCGCGCGTTCTAATGCGTGCTAATTGAAACCTTAAGGTGCATTCGGACCAAGCGAACATTCGCTATTCTAACCTCCGAAAGAAAAAAAGAAAGAACTCTACGAAATTCGATCGGTACACAAAACTTGATTGGTTGATTTCGTAGAGCGGGGGATAGAACAGCGAATGCTCTTTTGGTCTGAATGCACCTTTAGGCCACTGTAACATATTTAAATTAACATGTCGAGCAATTATCGACTTAAATTACTTGTAGTATTCGATTTCTTACTATCTGATTAGTAACATGACTTTGACAAGGCTCCCGTATGGCCTATGGTATCAATTAGTTGATTGTTAGTTACCTAATCCATAGAAACTAAGACTCAGACGCTGGCGATTATTACCTCGGTAATACTCATGGTTTATGGTAAGGATAAGGATACTGAAGTAAGCACGATCGGCTCCAAAATATGTTAAAGATTTTAGGGTCGATAGAAAAAAAATGTTACATAGTTAAAGGCCTTTATTGAAAACAAAATTTTACCTCATAGTTTTTTTGTTACGAAGTTAAATTTTATGTAACAACTTTTGGGAGTGAAAAAAGGCGACTAATTCTAATTTTCTATCAACAATACGCGCCTACATTTTATAAATTCTCGTCCTTTTTCTACTGCCAAAGGTTTTTGAACAGAGTACACACTATTATTAATATCCTAACTTTCGTAACACAATTGACGCGATCGTGATTTTTGTTTCGATTGAGGCCCAGAAATACAGTCAGGGGCAAAAATATATATATAATTTTAGACCTTATACTCCAGACATACGTAAAAAAGTGTACAGATATTTTTGCCCTTGACTGTACCTACAAATGTTTTGCAATCGACCTCTTATCTTAACGCTTGTCTTAGGCATACGATCTGAAATGGACCTATAGGTACTTACACCTTTTTTTAGATGTGTAAGTAGTAGACCCCGGTATCGGAGGATTCGGAGGTGCAAAATGATCGCTGTCAAGTTCTTACTTAGGGACAGAAAAACACATTTTGCGATGTCGATATCGATACTCGAATTTTTGTACAATTTTTTTTATGTACAGTGGCGTTCAGAATTGCATGGACAATATATGAATGAATGAATTCATTAACTGTCCATGCAATTTTGAACCCTACTGTACAAGGACCATTTATTTGTATACCTTTTTTCGGGATCTATTACAATAATTAACATTTAATATATAAATCATTACTATTACAATACAAATCTCTGGTTGCTATTACATTTATTATGTTTCGAGTTGCACAACATTGAATAAAAACTTTGGAGATATTAAATACTTATATTATTATGTCAATATGTAATAAATTATTTATGTCAATAGATAGTCAAAGTCATCTTACAACGATGTCTTCGATTATTTAGCCGCGTTTACGATTTACGCCTAATATATTTTATCCAATTGAAAGTGGAGTCACTTCTTGCTGAACACCCTGAACTTCAAAAATGAATGAAAAACATTTAATATACAATTTGCAGAATACACATCATTTTCAGATGTTGTAATATAAAAAATCACATGGAGTCGAATTGCCATCAAGAGAAAATCAACAACGTATGTTCTACTAATATTGATTATTTAATAAAGGATATTCCATTCCAATATTTGTAATCTTGCATTGCAACTCAATCTTGTATGAAAGCACTCATAAAAAAAGAAAAAAAAAATTAAAACCAATTAAACTGTAACCGAGATCTGCTTTAGTTTTTCGTCAGTTGTAATATACTTTGGACCGCAATTGGAAAACCCAAACTTCAGAAGGTTCATCGACAATTGCCTCAATAAAAAGTATGGCGATGAACATTAAATAAATATTTTTTAATACATGTTGATTTTGTAATTATATAGTCCTAGTTTATATCGTAAATAGATGCGTTTAATTAAGTCTTAGCTTATTATTATGGTAAGGAAAAATTATCGATATGTAACTTTAATTACCTATCGACATCACAAATATTTTTACCCCATCCCTAAGAACTTGACAGCTACCATTTTGCACCTCCGATACCGGGGTCTAGTAAGTAGGAACTGCACTGCAGTCACTGCACTACACCTATACTTACAGATTTTTAGACTTTGCGTTGGGCTTTTTTGCTTAGGTCATAAACATGTCGTTTACCGGTAGGTAGTCACAAACAAAAAAAAACAATTGCTCCATCTCATAAAAAAATGATAAATGGAGCTGTCTTTTGTTATGATTTTTTAAGACAAGCGGTACGTTATTAGGAAAATATTAAAATAACAGATCCGTTACCGAAATTGTAACAGTATCACAGAATATATAAAGTACAGAAGCTTCACTGCTTTGATGTTCACAAATGCCGGCTTTTTATGTACCTACACAATTATTATTACCAAACAAAACGGCGCGCGAGGCAATGCGAGCAGCTGAAATGGGCCGTATTGCGTGGCGGAAAGGTCGTTTATAAGCCGCACGCCGTCGAAAACAGGGTTGTCAATTATTGAAAACTAATAAAATAACGAACGGCGCTATGAGGCGTCTGACAAATACATTACTGCAATGATATCTACGGCGTTAATAGCATTCGTCTTGATTCAACAATTTAGTTCATGCGTGATTATAGAATTTACCTACGCATTTCATACACGGGATTCAAAAATATTTGTCTCAACTCGGTCGGCACCTTCTTTGTGCTTCGGCCGCGCGTGCCCGGGCGGCATTGTTTGAGGTGTGAGTGAGATAGCAACACGACTTCGCTAACTTTAGGTGAATATCCATCCGAATAATCCTGATAATAACACGAACATTCTAAAAATATCTGTAGACATTATGTGAGGTGTGCAGAAATTAATATACACGGCATTTTCTCTTATATGTACCAGTGTACCTATTTGATATTATGGGAATAAAGTCAGACAACCAAATAATATGTTAGGACAAAAGGCGCGCAATTCAATAAAAGAGAACGAAGTTTTTTACATTATTTAAATGTGCCGCTTTTTTACTGACAAATTTGTCCGAAAATAAACCGTTTTGTCTGTAATTGACTTGAGTTTCTGAGAATTTAATTTACCACGAATGTAGGTAATAAGTGTAATATTATGATCCTTACTTTTTAGTATCTCACTGACGCATCGGCTGTGCGAAAAACGCGTCATGATAATTAACATTATTATTATTGCAATATGCTGCTATGCAGTATATTTACGGCATTTTCATTTAAGATGCACATATATAAAATAATCCTAATATTTGCAAGCGATATATTTCGCGATACGTGACGAGCCAGCGTTGTAAATTTAAACGTGCGTTCCGAGACAGCGCGCGCCATCCATTGAATAGACCACGGAGACGGGGCGCTCTGCATGTACTTGTAGCCGCGCGACGGAATCGCGGAGTGACACCCCCTTGACAGTATTAGAGCGAAAGAAAGTTCTTGGAATGTTTTACGGGACGCAAAGATGAGATTATAAAGTTGTAATGTAAGCATGAAAATTTAAATTGCGGCGTTACGAATATCCGTGTAATATGTTTCATCCATTGGATTAGCTTACTCAAGTCTCAAGCAACAGATAGGTATCGTATATATAGTATGTCACATTTTGGACTTAAGTATTTTGTGGAGTCTGTGATAGGACTGATTAGGTAATAACGTAATAAGCAAAGACAATAAGGCTTAAAAATGGTCACCAAAATCTTGGTTTATTACTTACTCCAATCCCAAGTTAGCGCCGGTAGCGGGTAGTAGATTCCGGCAAAACCTGTTACCAGTAGGTTATGTTTAAATTGTTAAATTCGTTAAAATAAATAAATTGCAAGAAATGACTCAGCTGGCAAATTACAAGGTCCAAAACAAAGAAACCCGGCGGTTGAGGAACGGTATCCAGACATCACAGGATCCCGTTGCACCATATAAAACAACAAAAGCCAGTCGCTCTATTTTAAAATCATAAAAATTACGAAAATAGAGCACTTCCTTTGTGACTGTTGTTTTTTCTGAGGTCGGTAGGAGTTAAAAAAACGTAGTTATTAAAAAGTGGGCCCGTTACCGAAATTGTAACAGTGTTTTTATTACACTAGGTAGTGGAAAAACGTTCTTGGAATTGCTTCAAGGTGCGGTTAAACTAAAAGAGCATTCGCTGTTCTAACCTCCCACTCTACGAAATTCGATCGGTACACAAAACGTGATTGGTTGATTTCTTAGAACGGGCGCTAGAACAGCGAATGTTCTTTTGATTTAAACGCACCTTTAGATACAGACCTATAGGTATCTACCGTTCGCCAGTAGAATCCAGAAAAAATGTAAATAAATATGGTTGACTTTCTATAGAATTTGTTGCCTTTACCACATCGTGGTAACACGTTCGTAGATTTATTTTTACATCAACACTGATAAACAGGGATCGGACAAATGTACGTCATTGTTTGCAATGAATAGGTAATCAAACGAATAATTTCTTGAAATTTGATTTCGAAGAAAAAGGTGACTATTTAAAAAGGTTTTCATAGTTACCGGTGTCAAATATGTAATTTTCTGAAAATAATTAATTATTCAATCAAGTTAGCATGACTCCTAACTTGATTGAATAATTAATCATTTTCAGAAAACGTTTTTCGTCAAAAGTTGGCAACCCTAGAGTCATGTCCATATTATTGCGAACAATGATGCACATTTTTCCGATCTCTGCTAATAAATAACAATAAATTTATGTGAACTCAAGGTTTTAAGATTGGTGATTAAGACCAACATTGTGTTCTGAAAGTGCGTGATTAAATATGAAATAATGGAAATTTTTAAGTCCATGTTAGCGAAGCTGCCGACCATAGCCTCCGCTGGCTTTGTCGTTTATGGCTGTTAGTAGTAAGTTTTCCAGCATGACGCAATTCTACATTCATCGTGCCTATTTTGCGCGACGGGGATAGCGTTAGTCCAGAGTCCAGATCCAGACATCCTAGCGACTCCACGGAACCCAGGAACCTGAATAAAGTTGAATGTTTGGTTGTCCACCATGTGTGGCCGTGAATGGCTGTCAAAAGGATAACTAGACTAGATTTCCAACCTCTCGACCGACCACTTCGTTTAGAGGCTGTGCGCCGGCGGTAGTAAACAAACGTGCGCAGTGTCAACACATTAGCCACGAGACGTGAACGGTAGCCGTACCATGAGTTCGAAAGTAAAGGATACGTTAGGTTTTACTCGATAGGTATATAATGCACTCTATCGCGCTCGCACTGACATATAGGATATTGGAGTGAGCGCGATGGCCTGCTTTACGTATCGAGTAAAACCTAACGTTACCGATACTTAAGTCATGGTACGGCTACGGGAGTGATGGTAGCCCATTTACATAATAATAAGCGTGCGCGCGGGCGCCTGCTTGAGATGATAATAGAGCAAAGAAACGAGGGCCGATCGGGATTCGGGAGCAGACGAGTGTGTAGGTAAGTAAAAGTACATGCAGACCAAAAGAGCATTCGCTGTTCTAACCCCCCACTCTACGAAATTCGATCGTTACACAAAACGTGATTGGTTGATTTCATAGAACGGGCGATAGAACAGCGAAAGCTCTTTTGGTTTGAACGCACCTAAAGGTGCGGTTAAACTAAAAGAGCATTCGCTGTTCTAACCTCCCACTCTACGAAATTCGATCGGTACACAAAACGTGATTGGTTGATTTCTTAGAACGGGCGCTAGAACAGCGAATGCTCTTTCAGTCTGCACGCACCTTTAAGAGTTTGCGGCGCTCGTTGATGTCGTTTCGTTTGTAAGTTTATATTATAGGGCTCCACAGAGTTTTACAACAAAATATAATTGAGTAAAGGTGTAGAAAAATTAAATCACGTAATGGTATTAGAGAACGTGTGAAAGGTTAGAAGTTTTTGCTTTACGGCAAATATATATTTTTAACATAAGTAACGAGGCTAATAAAAGTATATCACAGGTTTGTCTGATATAAGCTCTTTGTCAGTCTGCATCGCAGGTCCACACCGCACTGCATAAGTACTAGAATTATGGCTGCATTACACATCGCACGTGCCTGGGCACTGTCCACATGTCCGAAATCATCATCATCATCATCATCAGCCTATGATAGTCCACTGCTGGACGTAGGCCTCTCCTATTAACTATGCATATAGACGCATTAGGAGGTAAATGTCCATAATCGCTACGCTGGGCAAGCGGATTGGCGATCGCGGTAATGTGTCCACTATGATGATGCTGCTGCCCATCATCAATCTTTATCAAAAATGGTCAGTGACACTTCAATCCCTTAGTCGACTCTTACGACACCCGCAGGAAGAGTTGGGGTGGTGACAAATGTATTCTTACTGCCGTCACCACGCGGTCCGAAATGAATGTTACATATTAAAGGGACTAGACTAATGACCGCCCCGGTCATTATGAGCAACTGTCAATACAACCGAAAGAAATCACGAAACAAAAACCCTAATTATGACTTAATTGAGCCATAATTGATAGACAGTTATATCGTATTCACTCACACGTCATACTTCATTGTCTATTCACATTCAATACGTAATAAGTTTTACAACATATGTCCAAGGTATAAGGATCAAAATCCAGGTAAGAATGCGTTTGCACCGAAGGGCAACGCAAGCGGGTCGCGTGCGCACATCCAAACATCTCGATCATCGTCGCGTGCCCATCGCTCGGCCTCCGAATCCGTCAGGCCTCAGCCTCAGTCGCGCGCCGACCCTCGTGCCAGGCACACGTAAATCAGTGACAGTTGTCGAACTTTCGATACGATCGTGGAAGCGTTCGAGTGAGAGTGAGCAGAACTTTTCAAAACAATTGAACTTTGTGATAACTTCGGACCGTTGACACCATGGTTGCCGATGTTGGACAACCAATGGTGGTAAAAAGTGAGAAGAAGGAAGATAGGAGGGTGAGTTTATTTAAGTGTTTTTTTTTCTAATTAACGATTTGGAGGAAGTAGTTTACTTGTTTTTGACGTTCCGTGGTCTTTTGACCACGAACAGTGATAAACTGTAAATAACACATTTAGCGCTAAGCTACGCTCGTAGCGCTACGCCGTAGATAACATGAGTATCCCGCTTTTAGTTATTATTATTTAGTTTTATTAATTTCGTACCTTACAACTTATTGAATGATAGAACGATACGGTAACCATGCTGGTACCTACACCAACAAGTCAACACGTACCTATGTGACAACGTAAATCCAGCACATTAAACTAGGTATTACAGATGCGCCAATGCGTAGTGGCCATGTGTTGTAGGTATATATATTTTTTATTGAATAAGAAAGGATAAATTACAATAATTTTGGCAAGAACCGTCGTTGGTAAAACCTTGAAGAGGTTTGTGTGCCGATGGGGAGCTCGATGGATATTTTTCCAGACATTATATTAGAAATTATAACTAACGTGAGACTCAAACATATTTTAACTATTTAGCGAAACGACTTGTACCCGTTGTTCTTTGGTCGGGGTACCCCTTGATGAGGGTTCGAATATTGGATCGAGACATATCGAGCAATTTTTGCGTAAGATAGGAATTATTCACTGTTAATATTAATAATTATATCTAACTTACATAATTGGTTCGTTAAAATTTAGGAGGTGTTGTTTAACTATCTTTTTTATACATTTTCCATTTCTCATTCTCAATTAAGAATTCACGACACATTGTCGACGCGCTCCTACGAAGCGGTTTCAGCAGTTATTTTGCTCTGTATCAATTTGTAGTATAGTACTGGTACTATTTGGCTATAGCAGTATCGGTACCGTAATAATTGCAATAGATAAAAAAAATTGGGTCTGCTAATGACGCTATTTATTTATTGCAGAGCAATAAACCGATAATGGAGAAGAGGAGACGAGCCCGCATCAATAATTGTCTCAACGAACTGAAGACACTGATACTGGATGCTATGAAAAAAGACGTAAGTTCGTTTACTTCTGATAGATAAAAATATTTTTTACTATTATTATGCTTACCTAATTAATGATAGCATTTACACCTAACTGTAATCACCTGTAATATCAATATTTGCAGTAACTGTTAATTACCAACTGTAATAACTAATTGAATATATTCATACACTTTACGGGCATTGCAATAAGGGTTATAAATGGTCAGTTGATTTGTTGCCTTTTGCACAGTGAGCAGAGTGCTTAGACATATACAAGTTGCCAATCGCTAAAGGTGCATGCAGACCCAAAGAGCATTCGCTGTTCTATCCCCCACTCTACGAAATCAACAAATCACGTTTCGTGTAACGATCGAATTTCATAGAGTAGGGGGATAGAACAGCGAATGCTCTTTTGGTCTGCATGCTTAATCGTCAATCGTAAACAAAAGACAGCTAACTGTCTTTGTCGCACTAATACGAAAGAGTGACAGAGGGAAAACTACGATGCGCTACTAAGCGTTAGCGATTGGCAACTTGGCTAAGCATCCTGGCTTACTACCGCGACACTTCGAAATTCGTAAATTTCGAGGATTTTTCTCTGATAGTCCAACGAAAGCGTCATTAGAGTGAGAGAGTCAAATCCTCGAATTTTGCTGATTTCGAAGTTCGCGGTAGGGCCACAGAGCAGTAGAAGTACTGGAAACTCAGCGGCAAAATATTCAAAAGAGCGTCTGTGCACATTTTAACACCTCGTGTGTATATATTACAGCCTGCAAGCCACTCGAAGCTCGAAAAGGCCGACATCCTCGAAATGACCGTGAAACACCTCTGCGGCTTGCGCTCCGGGCCTGACCTATTCCGCGCTGGTTACCGTCACTGCCTGTCCGAGGTCGCCCGGTTTCCAGGCCTAGAGGCCGAACTTAAGAAGCGACTGGTTAGACACTTGGAGGGATTGGTGCCAGGAGTAAGGCCACCGGCCGCTCTTACCCCTCCATCTGATGCTGAAGACGCGAGAGTTCCGCAGACTGTTTTGATCACTGGTTAGTTTCAATCGTATTGCTTGTTTATGGTTACCGCCACTGCCTGGCTAAGGTGGACCGATTTCCAGGCCTAGAGGGCGAACTTAGGAAGCAACTGGTCAGACATTTGGAGGGATTGGTGCCGGGAGTAAGGCCCCCTTACCCCTCTACTCCGTCTGATGCTGAAGATGTGAGAGTTCCGCAGACTGTTTTGAACACTGGATATAGTTTAAATACGTACTACTTGGTTATGGACCTGACCGATCCCACGCCGGTGCATAAGGTTCTATTTAATGGGGTTATTCCCACTTGTTATCACCCATCTGACTTCAGTGGTAACTGGAATTTTTTTCCCAGGTTTTTTTATTCCCAGTTGTTCCCACTGGTAACAGGTGGGGGAAAAAATCCCAGTTTTTACCACTGGTGTCAGATGGGGGGTAACAGGAGGGTACTCACATTTTTATTTGAAGTGTATATACCTTACAACATGTTACACCACCCACTGAAAACCTTGGTGATTTTTTGGTTGGTTATACTGAACAACTTTTGCTATGGAGCTAACCCTGAAATCTCAAAAAAATTGGCCCTTTTATACAAAATGTCGTTATCTGTCACAATATATGAAAAATACATTTTTTTTTAGTTTAGTTTTCGGAATTGACCCCATAGTAAAATTTCATATTAATAACACGAAATCTATGTTCATGTTACCGATAGATGAAAGTGAAATTAAGAGTATTGTTAAATCCCTAAAAAATACTAATGCCAGTGGCCCAGATGAGTTAAATACCGTCTTAATCAAGGATTGTATTGAGGTGTTACAGGTACCCTTATGCCATATTTACAATGAATGTATGCTTAATGGAATTTTCCCTATTCAGTTCAAAGTGGCAAAAGTAATTCCCTTACATAAAAAACATTCCAAAACAAACGTAAACAACTACCGCCCTATTTCCCTTTTATCAGTGCTATCAAAAATATTTGAAAAAGCCATTGCAAATAGAATTGTCAGCCATTTCGAAAAATGTAATTATTTCTGTTCGCAACAATTTGGGTTTAGGAAAAATAGAAACACAGTAACAGCTATTGTTGAATTAGTCCGCCATGTTATGACTAGTCTTAACCATAACTGTAAATGTGCGGGTATATTTTGCGACCTTAGTAAGGCGTTTGATTGTGTCAATCATGAAATACTGTTAAACAAATTGTAATATTACGGCATAAGAGGCCCTATTCTCACACTTCTTACATCTTATCTGACCGACAGATCCCAGTATGTACAAATATCTGACATAGATAGGTCTGGGTGTATTAAATTTGTAATTTCTGACCAAAAGACAATCGATTGTGGAGTCCCTCAAGGTTCTGTTCTTGGACCGTTGTTATTTATAATTTTCATTAACGATTTACAGTATAACATAACCAATGGCACAGTCTACCTCTATGCGGATGACACAAGTATTATAGTGGACAATAGTGATGCTGTAGTATTTAGAGATCAAATTAGCAAAACCTGGGAGGAACTCACGCATTGGTTTAAATCGAATGACCTCAAAATTAATGTAGTAATAATAGTACGCCATACGACTTGCCCCTGCCCATAGCAAAAACGGGAAGTGTTCGATTTCTTGGTGTCGACTAGATACACAATTGAGGTGGGCAGACCACATAAGCCTCCTTAGCAAAAGATTGGCCAGTGCATGCTACGCCCTAAAATCATTAAATAAAATGCTGAACACTTCAGTTATGAAAATAGTTTACTTTGCACAATTTGAAAGTTTGATAAGATATGGTCTTGAAGTGTGGGGTAATAGTAGTCATATAAACTGTATCCTTATATTGCAAAAGAAAGCTCTTAGGTATGTAGAAAAGGCTAAGCCTTTAGAACATTGCCGCCCACTGTTTGTAAAACACGGGATACTAACTGTGGTGTCACTATACATATATTTAGTGTGTATTTTTGTCTATAAAAATAAGGCCAGCTTTAAGATAAATTTAAACAATAGACCTAATAGATTATGCAAATATCATTCTGACATTCAATTACCAAAATCGACATTTATCCATTTTAAAAATAGTTTAGAATACAATGGTATTAAAATTTATAATTTCTTAAATGCGGACATCCGGCAATGTAATGATATCAACGAATTTTCAAGAAAACTGAAGTTGTACTTGATTGCTCGACCATTTTATAATTTGCATGAATATTTTGATAGATTGTACGAATGATTTGTGACATTACTTTTAAATACTAGGTTAAGATTTTGCATGCCATATTATGGTGTAGCATACCTTCATGTAATTGATCTCCACTGACATGTATATATATTAACAACTGTGTATGTTATTTGCAAATAAATTTCAATTTCAATTTCAAAAGTATAAGTTGTTCAGTATAGGTATAGCCTACTAAATCAGCCAAACCCCGGATGATGGGAGCAAAAATGCGTTTGTCACTAGTGCTTATAGTTAAATATCGACTAATCTATCGACATCCATATGAACGATTTTTTAATTTGAAATTTATAGGTTATGATAATTATGTTTCCCTAATAGTTCCACTTCTTTTCCAGATATCAAAAATATATAAGATTTTTAATATGAATTCACCAATTTTTTTAATCAACACATTATGATATTTTTTGTGAATAATTTCGCCTTGAGGATGTAAAAGTAATCTTAAAGTGCACTTGGCACTTTGAAATTCTGAACGACATTCAAGCTGCTTTAGGTTTTAATTTTGGTTTTGTAACTGTCATATGGTACAGTCACCACATGGGAATGTTGAGCCACTTGGCAATGGATGCAATTTGGTCGTGTAATATGGGTTCGGTATTTTTCGTTAGCTAGTAGGCACGATCGCGACATGACCGATGTTCCCCGATGATATGTCAGTCAAATACGAATCTTTGTTGCGTCAAAATTTCATTGTGTCAAAACTATACTTCGTTTTTTTTAGCATTAGAAAGACCTTTGCAGAACGAGATATAAGGTTTTTTTTACAGGCAAATTCTGCGGTTCGAACAGTAAATACGAGTTATTAAATATCACGAATTTATTATCATGCTATAATATTAATACACATTACTCAGTGTTGTGAACAGGTAAGAAACATAATGTTAGTTAATTTACATTCTAAGATGAAAAGATAATAATTTTAATAAATTGCGTTTGCAATTTTTCATGGAAAGGTTGTACATTAAAAAACCTAAAGAGGCAGAGTTCTCACACAATTTTAAAATGTCACTGTCTGTCATTCGACTTCATAATTGTTGTCGGTTGAGTCGGTTGTGTTTTATATTGCTGTTAGCTTACTTAAAGATTGTTGTTATCGTTTTTGTTCAATTTCGTTATTAATTGTCGATCTATTTAGATATTTTGTTTGTTGGTGCAGATTTAAAATGGATGAAAGCAAAATCCTGTGACTACCAGTGAAAAGCGGATGGTGGTGAATATTTACAAATTAAGAAATGTGCCATAGAAAGGAATATCCTACTAAATCGGAACGTGTGAAAAAGACTGCTGAGTCTGCTGGCATATCGTTGGCGACGGTATATAACATTTTAAAAGAATATATTTTTTTAAATGAAATTAGATAATGTAATAGATAACACTGTGGAAAAAAATATTATAAACGTTGGTGGTTCCGAGTCCTCGGACTCTTCCACTGACAGTGAATAAAACTTACCAAATTCAAATTACATTAGAGCGTCCCAGACCGTCTATAATGGCGACAAATACTAAACGACGTTGCCGATGCGTAGGGTTGTCTTTTGTCTTAGTATTGTTATCTGCTCAGTCTTTATGACACCGTGTCCGCTTTTATACCGATAGTTTTAATACTTAAATGCATGACTTTTAAAAGTATTGGGAGTGCATAATGTAAGCCAGATTAAATATGCAAATATTGTTATATTTTAGACTGTAAACTTCATTAAATTCAGTAAATGTAAAATCGGTACGATATTAGTTACAAATTAAAAAAAATACTTTGTTAAAAACCGCCAAACACTAAACGAAAACTTTCATTATATATCTTTTTTCTAAATTGCCGCCATCTTGCTTATAAAACACTTATAACTTTTTTTAAATACAGTTTTGCCAACAAATTAATAATAAATGTGAAAACAATGCGTTCAGCTATCGGTAAATATCAAATGATATGTATATACATAAGTTCCGAGAAATTCAGTAGTATCGGCCGAAATCGAAGAAGGAAGGTTTACGACCACTGCTTCTTTGTTCACCCGTTTGACAGATAATTCTAATCTTAAATAAAACGAAGTATAGTTGAAATAATAAAAATTTCTTCGTCTACGAGAATTAAGGATTAGTCATCGGCCATTAGTAGACGCTAGATGTCGTTGTTCCTATAGGAAACTGGATAACGACAGTTCTTCATAGATTTGTTTAAAACCGTTTAGTAATTTATTCGTATTTGCTTCAAATCGGAAGCCATGATTTATCTGATATTAATAGGCGAGGTATTTTTGCCATTCATATTTATATAAATAGGCATGTTATCGCGCAATTTTAATTATTTTTTTCATTGACAGAGACAAATGCTATTGCTGTCTTTATTATCATTCGTTACAGCTCAGTTGACGTTAGTTGAAAACTATGTAATGTAACCTTTGTAGAAATATGGTAGATAACCTTTGACAATCTACCCATAATCCTATAATCTGTCAGTAGCCATAAAAATGTATAATAGAAACTTGATAGTTTCTGACTGAAATTCTAACTTTGAAAAAATACCAGTGACAGCCGTTAAAAGGAAAGTGAACGAAATTACCATCTGGGTCGCGTTTTATAAAGTTATTATTTACAATTTTGCTGTTTGCCTCTCTTTCTAGCCAATATGTGCGTTCGTTAGAGAGGCAAACAGCGAAATTGTAAAACGTAACTTTATAAAACGCGACCCAGGGCTCTGAAGTTAGATTGACGTCTCCAGGTCTAAAGCGGATGTTATAACGTAACTATAGTAACGTCAGCTTCCGGAAAAGTAGCGAACAATCATTGGTTAAACATTTTTGTTATTACGTAACCATGGTAATGTCACCTTCTGAAGAATACGCGAGCGGTCATTGGCTAACCGTAGCAATGACCGCCCCATTGGTCAGCAGAGTTCGGCCGAAGTCGTGATACCAGCCTCATAAGAGTTCGGAACCCGATTTGTATTATTCGACCAAGTTGCGAACAGTGGCAAGTGGCTCAACAATCCCGTGTGGTGACTGTACTAGGTATTGTTGACATATTATTGTTTATCAATTTTAGATCGCAATGCCTCTGATTACGTACGGTTGCATAAATTACTGTTGAATAATACATTTCTAATTCATAAAATGTTGGTATGGATGTCGATAGAATAGTCGATATTTAACTAAGCACTAGTGACAAACGCATTTTTGCTACCGTCTTCCGGGGTTTGTAAATCACCCCGTTCAAGGTTTTCAGTGGGTGGTGTAACACCCCGTATATGTGAGTGTTAGTAAAAACGTGCCACTTTATCGTTTGTCATAAGAGCGCTTAGACATTTAATTCGTATAAAGTTACTACAACTACTACAATCAACCAATTCCGTCGACAAAGTGGAACGTTTTTTCCGACCGTACAATTTTTGATTGAGCTCAAGACTTAACGACAGAATGGTATAAAAACTGTCAGTTGTCACATATCATAATTAAATCAGCACCAACATCTAACAATTTATTTTTGTTTACAGCAGGCCCTGGCTCACTCCACCTAGTCCCCACACGACTATCCAACGGCGAACTCGCTTTAG
>JALPQI010015427.1:0-42271 GCA_025490895.1 Thaumatotibia leucotreta
AATTCTGCTGTTACGAACTGATGTAAGCTGCTTGCCCTGGAAAACGATTTCCGTGCTCAGTATCGTGCTTTATATTGTTAGCTTGTGTGAACAAACTTTGCCTGTAGGTAAGTTTGATTATTTTTTTATGCGATCCGTCCATTGCTGAAATATCTGGGATTGCTTCTAATCGCATACTTCGTTTGCTACGATGGGCAGGAGGAGTCGCGCTCACGGCCAGAGTTCACAACAAGCATGTAAAGAGGAGTTTCAAGGTTGTAAAAATAAGCTAAGATGGTAAGGTCACGTCCTTCGCCGACCGGACAGTCATGTCGTGATAAACTGTCTGTATCTGGCTACTGGAAAGAGGAAGGCCGTCCACCACTTAGATGACGAATGTCCAGAGATACTACAAATTATATAACAATTAATTATAGCCAGACGGAATGATTTCATATGAATATAAAGCTATCGAAAGCATCTCACCTTAATTTATGATCTCACCAACTAAAGATGCACTGAAACTGAATCAACATCTGAAGCGGACCATTACAAACAAACGAAGATATGGACGAAGTGCCTTGCCTTATCCACAAGAAAATTGATCCCTGCTATTGGAGCTGGAAAAAAGAAGAGAAAGTATTTGTCTATATTCCAGTTCCATTGTGGAAAACGATTCCTGATGCAAGTGTTAGTTGCAAAGAACTTGTGCCTTGTCCAGGTCCACGTTGGCGTATGCGTAAAAAACGTTTTAAATTACACTCTTCTTTGTGTATGTGAAGGAACTTGCTCCAGAATTTACTGTTCAGAATAAAACCTTGAAATATATTATACATAATATTCTTTTATTGATAGTTAGAAGTTATTGTTATTCATTTGATACCTTTTTTCTACCTTACTTTTGTTTAATTTGTTTTTTTTCTTAAATTATGTATTTTATATTAATAACAACAGTATTTTTAAAACAACTAGTATTTGTATAATTAATTGGCTTTTAGTTCATATCTTATCAGTATAAATCATTTGCATAGTTTGGGTGCAATTTACATTTTCGAACTGGCGGGCGGGCGGATGGTGGGTGTATGGCGTTTGCCACGGTATATAGAAAATGACATAAATTTGTTTATTTTCAACCGATTTCGATGATTTAAACTGTACATTTTAGGATAATAGTTTGGCTACATTTTTGTAGTACAGCATTTTTTTCTAATACCGCGTGTTTCCTGATGAAATGTACATTGTACGAAAAGAGTAAAGAAAAATTTTTATTCTTTCAACGATATTTTTTTTATTTCTACATGTACGTTATAACATGAAAAGACAAAGTTAGAGCATATTTAATGACCTTTCGATTGATACTACACACAATGGTATACGTTGGGCGGTTGAGGAACAAATAAGCGCTTTTTGAAATTAGGCACTAGGCATTTTGATGACGTCATTACTGGTGACCTTGACCTTTGAGAGAGTGTCTCCCGGCAGTTTTGGATACAGAATGACATATTTAACAACATACTAAAATTTGGTGCTGGTATCCGGATGTGAACTTTTTTTCCGTAATATAATGGACTACATGCCTGATATACAGCCACATTTCAAAATGCCATAGTATAAACTGCCTTAAGAGCCTAACAAGTTTTGTTTTTTTGTAATGCTTACCTAGAGGTTCTGGTACTTTGAAATCTAGTGCAATGTTATACAACACACAGCAAGCTTGTATAATTTTTGCACACTTTTCTGGTTTATAACATAGAACATGATCCTTGCTCAAACAGCGCCATCTGTTCTTGAGACGTCCAAAAGTGTTTTCTATGACCACCCTTGCAGTCATATGTCTCTGATTATAGACTGTTTCCGGCGATCCTGGAATAACATCTGTAAATGGAGTCATCAGCCACGGACGCTGTGGGTAGCCCGAGTCACCTTAAATAGAAAATATAATAATATTATTGCAAAGTTATTAAATAACTTGTAATAAATAGGAAAGAAATTAAAATATTTTATTTCTAGTGTCTAAGATTCATAATACTGTCTTACATTTATGATTAACAAAACAAAACTCGAGTAAAGTAGGTACCTACTGTTCATATTATTTTTTAATTGCTTTGTACCTAAATAAATAAGTAATCATCCACATACCCAACATCCAGCACACCTCTCCTTGTGCATGGAGGCCTTGCACATAGTTATTTAAATTACTATTTTCCCACACAAATGCATCGTGATTGCATCCTCCAAATTTGGGATTAACATTCAGTATTCTGCAATCAGAGTCACATACCTAGAAAAAGAAAGTACTAATTATTTCTATTTCACAAGTAAATATTGTATAATGAAAGTATTCATACCATTTGAACATTGATTGAATGGTAATGCTTCCTACAATAATACAAGTGTTCTTCTTCTTGTGGTGGAGTACAAATTTTAAAATGGCTGCAATCTATACATCCGATAATACCGGGTAAGCCATACTTGACCCAAAATCTGAAAATATTAAATTGTCAATAATGTCATAGATTGACTTAACTCAAAGCAAGTCTTGGCCTTCATTAGCACATTGTACTATTTTTATTATTATACTCATATTATTATTCTGGTATAATCTTACTTGCGACTAACAGCTTGTCTATCTTGACGAGTATTTGGAAATTTTATATATTTGGTCAGCATTGTAGGGTGTGTTAAAGCTTCAGTGACTTCGTTAATGTAAACACCGCACATTTTTTGGGACAGGTTTTCAGCAACACCCACTGGACGCTGGTATGATCCCACTGCATAGTAAAACAAGGCAACAAGTACCTACAATATTAAGGAAGTGTTAGCTACATATACATAGGTACTTAGTTCAAAATGCACAATAATCAAAAATAAATAGATTATATAATATTAGATTAGCATATTTAGGATTTCACTCACCTTTTCTTCCAAGCTTATTTGTTGTGTACCTTTCAAATGGGTATGCAACTTCAATTCTTCGCATAAAAAATCGAATGATTCTTTACTAAGTCTATATCTATTAGTAAATTCACAATCACTAAGGTCTTCCACTGGATTAAAATTTCTTCGGAATTCAGCTCGTTTCCAACGAAGATAATTGCGCTCATCTTGAGCTTGGGCAGCCGCTAACAATCTCCACGCAAAGAAATTACGACTCGACATTATTTAAATAAGAAATATAAGCCTTTCTTACAAGAAACTTTGACAATAAGACGTTCTCACTGAAGGAATGCCAAGTGAGAGCCAAACTATCACGTTTGCGTTTAGATACGTTTAGAAATGTCAAATTTGTAACATACACTCGCATTAACACTTGAAAATGTGTCAAATGCTTTAACGCGCTCGTTGCGTTTGGATACGCGCTCGATGCGTTTTCAAACGCGCGTATGCTCGTATTCGACACTTGACATACACTCGCGGTTATAGCTTCGCAAACGTGCCGCCAGAGGCGCTTTTTGCGTATTCATACAAATGACGATGAAAACGTAAACGCGATCGAGACGTTTTTTATAAGTTATTACCTACACTAGGCCCTCAGAAGCCCGAGTGTGCGTTTGCACAAAATATGCGAATACGGCTCGATCGCGTTAAGCGAGCTAACTTGTCACTTCGCGTTTTTTATTTACGCGCGAGTGTAATTCACATATTGGCACTCACTTGTTTTGAACGAGTGCTCACCGAGTTCATCGAAAACTTTTTTTCGTAAGGTTGCTTGCCCTGTGTTAAGGCGACCTAATTAAGAAGGTATTTAACTCAACGGTTCGGCCCTTATAGTAAGGACTCCTTCATTTATAGTCATAATACTTTTTATTAATGAACTTATTTCCATCTCAACATAAGCTGCGAGAATGAAAGAGACAAAGCATTCTCGAAGTGTTATGGCACTTGACATACCTTGCGTTTTTGTGGTGAGTTCTTATCTTAGTTCGTCCACAAGTTTTGTTAACTTTTGTTTTTAAACTTACTAATAAAGAAATAGACACATTTGAAAATGAAAACTAGTGGCACACAGTTCGAAATGCTTGTGCATTTTATGCAACAGTAAGTGAAAGTGTTTATTATCTTCATGTACTTGATCACTCGAAAATAATGAGCTAAACTCGCCGCATTTCGGTTATTGAATGGAATAAATATAATTTTACAGACATGGGGATATTACAAAACCCACCAAAGACGCGAAGGGGAGATTGAAGTCAATTCAGCGGTGGGATGAGTTGACATCTCTTCTTAATACAGATCCCACTGGCCAACCGAAACCAACCGACAAATGGAAAAAAGTAAGTGTTAGGTATTACTTCGTTGGTCGTATAATTATTAATATTTTTTTATATTGGCACAACAATTTACCGTTCATGGGCGGTAAAATTATATAAATGCATGAATTTAAATTATTTATTTGTATTTTACCGCCAACTTGAATAACCGCGACAAAATTCACATAATAAGTTATTATTTTTTATTGTTGCATGAAGGTGTGGAGTGATTTTAAAAATAACACAAAAAAAAGGCTGCCAAAATCAAAAGAGGGACTCGTGGGACTGGTGGTGGGCCTGCACTACAGCTAAAGCTCACAGATCTCGAGGAGAGGGTCCTAAATATAATGGGCCCACAAGCTGCTACGGGCATGGAGGGTGTGGCTGAGGCTGGGTTTTTACAGGTTTTTTTTTATTTACCATTTATTTTATTTCCTTCTAAAAATTATTTGAATACTTGGTAGTAATAATAAGATTATAATAGTCTAAATAAATCTAAAGTCTGAATAAATATTTGTGTATTACAATGATATATTATAATATATATGTGAAATTAATAACTGCTCCTGCTGGTAGTACTGGTGATTTGGTGGCCACATAAGAATTTTTATACCTACTTTTTTACTTATTATTTTTTACAGGAACCAGCTCCACCAGGAGATGAGACTTTGACTCTGTCAGAAATTGTTGAGGATAGTCCCTCAATTCTTAATCTCCCAGAGTTCACAGGTAAGATTCTGTATGAATAATATTTAATGGAAAATTGTATGTTTAAGATATTTGGATCATTTTTTTGGTCACCATTTGTAATCTGATAAGTATGACGGACAATCTATATTTAGCTCACTTAGCCAGAGTCTGATAAACAAAATAAAAGTCTGATTTGGTTTTTATAATGCATAAATTAGTCCCAGCAATCAGAACTTACTACATCATGTAATTTTGTATTGGTGGCAATACTGTCACAAATTGATAAAATATCACAGTGGCCAAAAAAGTCTTGAAATACTAAAAATAATAAAATTATGGTTAGCATATTTTGTCAGCCTCTGTAACCTAGTTTGTTTTACCCTGCCTGCAAAGTTGAATATATGTAAATTGACTCATGATATTTATTTATTTATTAAATTACTTTGATACTTGATTTTTACTATTAATTACTAAAAATATGAAAATATTTTAGGCACACAAATCTGGAATCTTCCCGGGACCTCTGCGCAGCCACACATCCCTCCGACTTCCCCGCCGGCGAGCCCGCGAGGCCCAGCATCCCCAGAGTTTGTCGTGCCCCTGGCGCCCTCGCCGGTGCCGGGCCACGCCACTCCGGCGCCGCGCGGGCACACCCCGCGCCCGTCGCCGCTCCCCTCTCCTCGGCGCCGGCGCGGCCGCGGCTCGACCGAGCCGCGGCGGCGCCCCGCGTTTTCTCATGTAGAAAGGGTGGCGCAGCAGTTTCGCGATTCCGATATGGAGTGGAGGGAGTTTCTTCGGAAAAAACATAGAGAAGAGATCGAATGTCAGACCAGGTGGCAGGAGATAACAAAGGAAGTAATTGCTGCCATTAAAAATATTAGTGATAAATTTTAAACCCTATCAGGCCTACCTACTGTGGACTTCGAAATCCGCAAATTTCGAGGATTTGTCTCTGTCACACCAATGAAGGTGAAAATAGTGTGACACAGGCAAATCCTTGCCATTTGCGGATTTCGAAGTTCGCAGTCGGGCCGCAGTTATCATTTAACCACTTGTCGATTTTTTACAGCTCCGACTCCGTTATACAATATATGGTACTTTAGGCTATAGGTATACACCTTTCCAGCTGGTCTGACATTGATCCTTTTCCCTATAATTTTTATAAGTTTTATACCTACATATACAGGGCGTCCCAAAAGTATGGGACATGAAGGGAAAAAACCTTAAATAGAGGGTATTTTGCTAAATAATAAGACTTTATATTATGTTTGGTCATGTTTAATAGATAATAATTCTGCATTCGCAGATTTTCTAAAAATTACTTACCTCGTCTGGGAATCGAACCCACTCAAATACGTAAAAAAACACCTGTTTTATGTTGTTAATCGAGACCGTGCTATCATAAAAAAATCATTCTTCTAAAGTGACATAGTATCTCAGAAGAAATGAATAGGGTAAAATGACAAAAATTATAATTAAAATTGCAAGAAAATTATGTGTTCCCTTTCATACTTCTAAAAATAGCTATTTGTCATACAAAATCTATGAATGCAGTATTGCTCTTTAAAAATAAGATACTATCTTTTTACCAAAACAGTCTTAGAGTACTTTCCCTTCATCTATCCCATAATCTTGGACACCCGATATGTAGTTGTTTTCATGTTTTGATGCGACTGGTTTTTGTCTAAATTAAAAATCGACTACTATTTACTAGGCAGCAAGAAATAAATAAGTAATTCGAAAAAAATATTCCTTGTTTTGATATTCCTTTTATTCATAATAAGCATTTTATACAAACATATAAATCATGAAAAAACCATCATAAAAACAATGTTTATCTATAATAATTCGTAATATTATTGTAACTGGTTATGTAGCCTTGCAACTAACTGATCTCTGTACGCTCTACCTCTTAGTAGGTCATTAGAAATTGTTCCTTCCGTCAAAATGTCCACAGGTTGCAGCAACATATAGTTGTCTTGACCTTTAAAAAAAAACTGTATTCACAAAGATGATAAGCACATTCTAATCCTGCATAAACATGAAATATTAACCACAATGACAATAAAAGATAACATAATATAATATAGTTCTTTAGTATTTGTATCACAAGGCTATTATTCCGTCCCATGCCTGATATACAGCCACATTTCAAAATGCCATAGTATAAACTGCCTTAAGAGCCTAACAAGTTTTGTTTTTTTGTAATGCTTACCTAGAGGTTCTGGTACTTTGAAATCTAGTGCAATGTTATACAACACACAGCAAGCTTGTATAATTTTTGCACACTTTTCTGGTTTATAACATAGAACATGATCCTTGCTCAAACAGCGCCATCTGTTCTTGAGACGTCCAAAAGTGTTTTCTATGACCACCCTTGCAGTCATATGTCTCTGATTATAGACTGTTTCCGGCGATCCTGGAATAACATCTGTAAATGGAGTCATCAGCCACGGACGCTGTGGGTAGCCCGAGTCACCTTAAATAGAAAATATAATAATATTATTGCAAAGTTATTAAATAACTTGTAATAAATAGGAAAGAAATTAAAATATTTTATTTCTAGTGTCTAAGATTCATAATACTGTCTTACATTTATGATTAACAAAACAAAACTCGAGTAAAGTAGGTACCTACTGTTCATATTATTTTTTAATTGCTTTGTACCTAAATAAATAAGTAATCATCCACATACCCAACATCCAGCACACCTCTCCTTGTGCATGGAGGCCTTGCACATAGTTATTTAAATTACTATTTTCCCACACAAATGCATCGTGATTGCATCCTCCAAATTTGGGATTAACATTCAGTATTCTGCAATCAGAGTCACATACCTAGAAAAAGAAAGTACTAATTATTTCTATTTCACAAGTAAATATTGTATAATGAAAGTATTCATACCATTTGAACATTGATTGAATGGTAATGCTTCCTACAATAATACAAGTGTTCTTCTTCTTGTGGTGGAGTACAAATTTTAAAATGGCTGCAATCTATACATCCGATAATACCGGGTAAGCCATACTTGACCCAAAATCTGAAAATATTAAATTGTCAATAATGTCATAGATTGACTTAACTCAAAGCAAGTCTTGGCCTTCATTAGCACATTGTACTATTTTTATTATTATACTCATATTATTATTCTGGTATAATCTTACTTGCGACTAACAGCTTGTCTATCTTGACGAGTATTTGGAAATTTTATATATTTGGTCAGCATTGTAGGGTGTGTTAAAGCTTCAGTGACTTCGTTAATGTAAACACTGCACATTTTTTGGGACAGGTTTTCAGCAACACCCACTGGACGCTGGTATGATCCCACTGCATAGTAAAACAAGGCAACAAGTACCTACAATATTAAGGAAGTGTTAGCTACATATACATAGGTACTTAGTTCAAAATGCACAATAATCAAAAATAAATAGATTATATAATATTAGATTAGCATATTTAGGATTTCACTCACCTTTTCTTCCAAGCTTATTTGTTGTGTACCTTTCAAATGGGTATGCAACTTCAATTCTTCGCATAAAAAATCGAATGATTCTTTACTAAGTCTATATCTATTAGTAAATTCACAATCACTAAGGTCTTCCACTGGATTAAAATTTCTTCGGAATTCAGCTCGTTTCCAACGAAGATAATTGCGCTCATCTTGAGCTTGGGCAGCCGCTAACAATCTCCACGCAAAGAAATTACGACTCGACATTATTTAAATAAGAAATATAAGCCTTTCTTACAAGAAACTTTGACAATAAGACGTTCTCACTGAAGGAATGCCAAGTGAGAGCCAAACTATCACGTTTGCGTTTAGATACGTTTAGAAATGTCAAATTTGTAACATACACTCGCATTAACACTTGAAAATGTGTCAAATGCTTTAACGCGCTCGTTGCGTTTGGATACGCGCTCGATGCGTTTTCAAACGCGCGTATGCTCGTATTCGACACTTGACATACACTCGCGGTTATAGCTTCGCAAACGTGCCGCCAGAGGCGCTTGTTGCGTATTCATACAAATGACGATGAAAACGTAAACGCGATCGAGACGTTTTTTATAAGTTATTACCTACACTAGGCCCTCAGTTGCAAAGCAATTAGTAGTACTTTACTCCATGTTTATGGTAGTTAGACGTGCGCCAAAACAATGTATCGTCGTCGTGTTATTTGAAAATTTTTGTGTGATTTCTACTCATTGTATAATTACCTATATACCTAATCGGAAACCCGTTTTCTTCCTTCCAGAAGGAAAATAATGCCATTCGGTTAACATTTTTTCATACATTTGCACGGTGCCATATTATTATTAATATAACGAAAGAGAACGTTCAAATAATGTTCGGATCCTAGAAAATCGTAATTATTTGTAGAAATCAAGTGTAAAATTTTAAATTAAAAGAGAGGGGGTGAATTTGAATAGCATGGCTAATACAGACAATTTTCTGAACGGCACAATTGTTCTGAAATGCTGTGTTTTAAATACTTTAGTAAAGAACGAGTAGGTCAAGTCGGGTAAGTGCAAAGAACGAACATTTTTATTTTCCGTCCAGAAATTTTAGTAATTTAAAAAGTTTTTCCGGGGTAAAGGTAAATCATGCATTACCTATATAAGTAGGTAGGGTAAATCGTTTGAAATATTTTGTAGCTCAGTATGCGAGTGATCCTGCTTTCAAGCTTGGCCAATGATGAATAATTGGCCACCGCGCACCAACAATCACTGTTGTTCTACATTCAAAAGTAATTTTAGTAGATACATAGCTTAGTCAGACTACAGAAAGCTTTCGAAAATCCGGCCAAAACTGGTTAGTGAAGCCCTATTTTTTTTTGTATGTGGCCAATTATTGATCGTTGGAAAAGCTCCGGATGCAGGATCACTCACAGACAGATTTATCCAACCTTTATGTATAAGATATGAAGTGTTCTATTTCCCTAATGTTTTATTAGCCTAAGAAATCTTTTGGCAGGAAGTGAAAATCATGAGTATACCTACTGATATGAAACATGAACGAAAATCAAGATTGTGTCCATTTTTTAAACAAGTGAGTATAATATAATATTGGATACTTACGATACAATCAGATTCCATAAAAAAAGTCGTTGGTGTGCAAATCTCAAAAAAGTTTGTAGATTTGCATCACGTCGTCAATGTTGCTGAACAATTTCCCAAAATGTGCAAAAATGTTTGTATGAAAGTTTTCTTTATTGTGACCAAAATTGTATAGGAATTTGGCAACAAAAAAGGAGACTTCCATACAAACTTTCTGGGACATTTTGGGGAATGTGGTGGATTTTGCTCAGCATCATTCAATTTTTATCAATTTCGAAATACAAATCCAAAGGTAAGTAGGTAGAAACTGTTTGAGAATTTTTCAAGTACTGAAAATGGTACTTACGTCTTTAAGAGGAAATGGGAACTGGAAAGCTTGATATGGCAACTGCAGCTTCGCCTGTTCTACCTATTTACGTAAAATTGGCAAAAATTATGTGGTACATACTGCCTTTTATCCTCTTCTTTCTAACTCTTTGACCGTAAAAAGCAAATCTATTTAAAGTGCAGTATAACAACGGCGGTCCTCCTCAACAACGTGGTGCACGGCAGCGGGCTGGCCTTCGCAGCGGTGCTGCTGCCGCAGCTAAGGCTCTCCAGCATCAGGCTTGACGAAGAACAGGAGTCTTGGGTCGGTGAGTGTATAGCGATGGCAGTAGGGAATGGTCCCGGTTCTGAATTAGTATGGCAAGAACCGGAAATTCCCGGTTCTGGTACAGAAAAGAACGCTAGAACCAGGAGCCCACCCTAGAAGACAGTGCTCCTCCACGTGGAGGGGATCCTCAACAACGAGGCGATTTTGCTGCCGCAGCTGAGGGTCTCCAGCGTCAGAATAGACGAGGAACAGGAGTCATATGGTGAGACATTTTTACTTCGTTGTGACAGGAGCGATTTAGACATTGGTCCTAAGTATACAAGCAGCGAATACATTGACGAGTTTCTTTCTTCGACGAGAAAATTCTCTTAGAACAATTATATATTTTATAGTCGCTTCCTTTTTTCTTACACCACCGAAATTTATCGATAAATATTTAGCAAGTAGCTAAGTATTGTTTGTCCGTTTCGATGTGATAACATTAACCAGCCCTTTCGCTGATAAATATCCCTTAGTTATCCCTTGTACGTTTTTGAATTGTTGTGTATTTTTTACCTGTTTTATTTGTGTGCAATAATACATTTATATACATACATACAATACCTAGTGGCTTGTTAAGTTAGGGTTAGGAGACTTTTAAAAATAAAGGGGCTTATAGCTAGTATCGCCACTGTCCGAGCTTCGGACTCCGAGGTGTTTCGTAAGTTGGCAACCAGCCATAAAATCCAAAAAAAATGTTGCAGCATCAATAATGGCGTTGGCGATGTGTGCGGGTAACCTGCTGACGATGCCAGCGATGCGGCGCGGGCGCCGCGCCACGCAGCTTCTCGTGTCAGTGCTCAACATCGTCGGCTGGATCACCATCACGCTGGCTCACAACTTCCAGGTAAATGTTTATGCCTGTTAGAGAGGAGCGGGCTCATTAACGGCTCCGTTTCAAATTCAACGATATGTACTGATACTAAAGTTCCCCGGTGGGGTAGTCTTAAATTGCTATACTTGCCACTGAGTTTACTTGTATGCCGCATCCTGGACGGCTGTAGACTCCTCTCATCCGATCCGCAAGTGCCGTTTCATACCAAATTAAAAAACCGGCCAAGTGCGAGTCGGACTCGCGCGCAAAGGGTTCCGTACCATTATCAATTTATTATTAAAAAAATACAGTTAAATCAACCTACCTCAAAAACTATAGGAGATAATTTTATCAAACCAAAAATCGTTGATAGAGTTTATTAATGTGCATAACATATATTTTTTTCAGAATTTTATATCGCGTAGTTTAAAAAATAGAGAGGGGGGACACATTTTTCAGAATTTGAGACCTGATATCTCGAAAACGATTTGCTTAAATAAAAATGTGATGTATAAACCTTCATATCATTTTCAAAGACCTTTCTATTAATACCCCACACGCTTATGTACAACTAAAAAAAAATTCTATCCCTCAGTTACATGTATGGAGGGCCCCCACCCCAATGGTTTTTTTACAATTTAGTATCACATTCCTGTAGCGGTTCATACAACACATATCCTTACCAAATTTCGTTACTGTAGCATTTATAGTTTCCGAGTAAATTGGCTGTGACAGACGGACAGACGGACAGACGGACATTACGAATCTATAAGGGTTCCGTTTTTGCCATTTTGGCTACGGAACCCTAAAAAGTATGTGTGAAAGGTTTTATTTGTAGATAGTGTAAGTGCAAAGGTGTGTCATCGCGGTACATCACAGTAACATGTGCTTTTTTAAGCAAAATCTCATAACTAGCAGCTTCCTCAGCAGTGCCAATGAGTTTCAATCCGATGTTTCACTGAGAATATCTTCCATTTCACACCAACATATATAAATTAGTATAAAACTAATACCAGTTACAATTTTTTTGTACATTTCCGTTCCACTGCTTTACCGAATATACTTTCAGATCCTGATGATCGGTAGATTCACGCAAGGCATGTCGATCGGCTTGCTCCTCCCGGTCATCGCCGTGATCCTGGGGGAGTACACCAGCCCTCGCCACCGGGGCTTCTTCCTGGCGACCATCACCTTCGGCCACGGGATAGGCGTCTTCTTCGGGCACCTGGTTGGCTCCTTCTTGGCTTGGCAGGACATGGCTCTGCTCTGCAGCTTTCTCTCTTTAATCAGCTTTGCAATAACCATCTTCACGCCCGAATCACCAAGCTGGCTCGCATTGGAAGGACGTTACGATGACTGCCAGAAGGCATTCAGATGGCTGAGAGAGAAGGAGGAAGAAAACGAGCTACGCAAAATGATTCAAGCCAGGCAGCACTTCGACAGCTTAGCCAATCGCAGCTCTGAATTCCACGAGGCGATACGAGCGATGACAAAAAGGGAACTGTATGTACCTCTCGCTATTGGAGGGGCCATGAATGTATTAATAATTTATTGCGGGACCATGCTTTTAGCTAATTACCTGAATGAGATTGTAGAAGAGCTGATGGGACCGAGCTGCAATGTGGTTGCGTGGATGAGCGTTTTTGACGCCATGCGATTAGGCAGCAACTGTGTATCCTTGTACATGGTGGGGCGTTTCCAAAGACGCTCGCTGCTGTTCTCAACTGGTGCTGCTTGCATCTTGGCCCACATCGCCCTGGCAGCGTACATCTACGCGCAGACGAGTGTTACAGAAACTCGCAGTTGGCTGCCTGCGTTATTGCTGAACTGCCAAATCGTGGCTATTGGTTTAGGAGCTCAACCAGTCCCGTTTCTGATCCTCGGTGAAATATTTCCGCTGCAGTACCGAGGGTTATGCAGCTTCGTGTGTAACCTGGCGATGGTGGGAAGTATGTTCGTGTTGCTGAAGACATTCCCGAGTCTGCGGGGGAGGGTGGGGCTGGGGGGTGCCTGGCTGGTGTACGGGGGGGTGGTTGCGCTGGCGCTGGCAGTGGCATGGTGTCTGCTGCCTGAGACGAAGGGACAGACTCTACAAGACATTGAGGAGCGCTTCCGAGGAAAATCATCACCAGCGTATGAACATGAATCGGAAGCATTAAGTGTGACAAAAGAATATAATACCTAGTTGAATTTTTTTATACATTATAGGTTACATTTACATGGAAGAAATAGCTTAAACTCGCGACGATTTTTAAATGTGCTAACTATGCTAAGTGAGATTTTAAGATTTCAATCTTGTGACATTAAATCAAGGCTTTAGCTATTTTGTTCACATTGTTTGTTACTCCAATTTTCGTTAATGTTTTCGTTAGAGACATTCGTAAACACATTGTTTCCTTTTCATAGCATTTGAATTTGAACAAGAATGAAACAATAAAAAAAAAACTTGTGACACTGACACTGACGATTGACATTGACAGCGTACGAGCACCGAGCTATTTGTTTTCGTCTTTTGTTGCAAACTTTTAAACTTTGCACATCGCTGTAATTAATTTTAAATTTAATAATAATAATTCATGTATGAAATAAAATATTAATCATGATTTGCATTTTAGACAATAATAATGTACATTATTCAGTGATTAATTAGACATGATTTTAAGTAACGATAATAAAAGTGAAGCAATTATAATGTCTAAGCCGAAACCAAGATTTTCTCCATTTGTAAGGCAAGTAAGTATTTATTTGATAAAAGTGTAATTATTGGCAGTGAGGTATATTTCATATCTCTCTTTTTTAAGCTACGTCTGTAAAAAAGCCAGAGCTTTTCTGAAAGGTATGATGCAATATTATTTTCAAACTTGAAACATGTCATTATGCCCTCACAAATTATGTATTAATTGACTAAATATTTCATATGAAATCATGGAATAGTTCTGTCGTATAAATAAAGAGGTAAGTACCTATTTACTCCATGAATTTCACTAAGTATGAATAATGTTAATGGAAAATCTATGAATTGTGAGACAGACATACCTAGTAAAATATTTAATATGTGAAACGTAATCGTAATTTTGAATGAAATAAATTATTAATGTACCTATTTATGTTTATATAAAATATTTATTCATGTCTATACATTAATTAAATGAAATAAGGTAATAAGTAATAAATCATAGGTACATAATTGTCATTTTCATGAACCACTTATCTACTGGTATCTAAATGGGTTTATAACAGGAGAGCTCTCAACCATTGAGCTTATCAAAATGCTTATAAATGGATAATACAGATATGCAAATTTTCACAAACACGGACACAACTAGTGACTGTTTTTACATCAGGAACAAGGATAGGACAAATGCCCTTCATTTTGAAAACATAACCCTGTTCTGTACAGTTGATGCTTCATTATCATATGATGTTAACATATTTTATTTTCATTCATAGTCTACGGGTATATCAGTCAATCGTTTACCATATTAATTAATTTACAACTAATTAATTTAACTACATCCCAAAGTTTCTAACACTTTACAGGGTTTGTAGCCTATGGACATGTAAGTCACCCATAGATCAAAATTGAATATCAAAAACAGATAGGTACAAGTAAGAAGGAGTTGGGATACTTTATGTTAGTGTTATTGTTCTACTGTACAGAATAGGGTTATGCTTCAATATAATGGGAATTTGTCCGATCCTTGATCAGGAAACATACCTATACAAGGATTACCAGACCAATATAAAATGTAGGTACCTATCTTGAATTTTAACTCTTAATTCAACAACATCCAAAATACTGGATAGTCTTTGTCCCACTTTTTGTATTTTTTTTAACCAGAATTATCAAGACTATTGAGTGCCAAAGAGGCTTGAACACACAACCATCCCTTATTTCTGTTGAATTAAGGGTTAATGTATGTTTCAGTATGTTATTCGGCAGATTAATCTTTAATTTCATGTCTTTCCCTAAGCACAATTCTATTAATTCAATAAAATACTGTGAATACTGGCATATATTTTTAGATATGTATGGATCCGTTTACTATTCTCTGGTTCTCTTAGCTTGGGATGGTTAATGAAAGCAAATAAATAAAATAAATAAATAAATTTCATCATACCTACTTTAAAGTAACTTGAGGATATTTAATTAAAAGAAATACATTGATTCATAATTGAAATTTGCTGTAATAATATAATATTAGTTACATCTATGAAAATGCATTTTTTGATGAGATTGAGATTTATTGGCCAAGTCTTTTTACTTATACATACAGGGTGTAATCGTTAAGTGTGGTCAGGCCATAATTCCGTAAATATAACAGATATCAGAAAACTTCCAACTGATATCGAAAGTGCGTTACCCAACAAGTAAAATTACATTAATAACTTTTTCTAAATAGATGAAGTAATATTAAAAATACTAACTTAAAACGCAGCGCTCCCATACATTTAGTATGACGACTTATAGCCTTAAAGAAAGTCGGGTGTCGTAAGAGATAAAACTGTTAGAGATTCGTTATTTGTATGAATACATTATAATAAAATAATAATACTACCATTTATGAAATAATGGATCTAACATTTATTCTTAAATAAAAAAATCTTCGTATTAAACTAGTCTTTGAATGAATGGTTACGTACTAAATGTATGGAAGGGTTTGAAGTTAATATTTGAGATATTTCTGATTTTATTTCAAAAAGTTATTAGTGTAATTTTACTCGTTGGGTAACATACTTTCGATATTACTTGGAAGTTTTCTGATATCTGTCATACTTACGGAATTATGGTCTGGCCACACTTAATGATTACACCCTGTATACATTTTCTAGTCTTGCAAGAGACATTTTTTATTGTTGCAGTGATATCTTTAAACCAAATAAATGCATTGATTGAATGATAAATAAACATTTTACTTATTTATTTTTATTAGAATTAGAATTTAGAATTTATTTATTTTGCTAGAGACATGGTTACAAAGTTGTTATTAATTACATATAAAGGTTCAGCATCTCTCGCCAACACTATCGGCATGCAAAATTAAAACTAAAACTACTTTAAAACTAAATGTAAATATTTACATCTAAAACTACAAAACAATAATAACTATTTACATTCACTTACAACATCAATAAATTCAATACTAAAAAAACACAAGATAGGTACCCACATAAATTTCGGCTCAGTCAAATAATTTAATAAAATAATTTATGAGATTATCAGGTTGGTATAGATGTCATTTACATATTTAGATACTCGTTCAGTGAGTAGAAGCAATTCCGAATTAACCATTCCTGAAGTTTCCTTATAAACAATGTCAATGGCAACTCTTTTATGTTACTAGGTAAATTATTATATAATTTTATTGACATAAGGTAAGAATTTTGGTTACATAATTTAGTATTGTATTTCACTGTCGGTACAAGTCTGTCAGGATAACGTGTATTAAACTTTCATACATTTTTTAATTTCGTAAACAATTCTGGGTGTGATTTGACAAATTTGCAAGCTTCCAAAATGTACAAGGATGGCAAAGTTAACAAATTCAAGTCTTACGTGTCTTACGACAAATGGCACGGATACATTTTTTTTTACTCCCAAACACTCTTTTGGTTTCGCTAGAGTTTCCCCAAGGGAGAATACCATATCTGAGGACAGATGTTACGTATCCATGGTAAGCTGTAAGAGATATTGACCTGTTGGCCAATATTGCTAGTCTTCGCAAAACGTACACGCAACTATTTATTTGAGAACATTTCTTATCTACTTGTTTATTCCATTTGCAATGTGTATCTAATACTATTCCTAAAAATTTAAATTCATCTGTTTCATTAATTATTTCATTGTTATATGTTATATTTATGTCAACTTTTTTTTCCTGTTATAAAAATTAATAAATGTAGTTTTTTCTATATTGGGTTGTAAATTATTTTGTTTCATCCAAAGTATTATGTCGCTTACTGTGTTATTTATGTCAGTGTTAAAAGTGTCAATATTTTCAATGGTAAATCGTTAATATAGATGAGAAATAAAAGAGGTCCTAGGACGCTGCCTTGCGGCACTCCAGCGGTTATTATTCTATCTGATGATCTAGTGTGAACTAAAACTTTATTTGCTGATATGCCATCTAACTGTACAGTTTGGGTTATATTTGTGAGGTAGCTATTTATCCATTCAAATGCCTGTCCCCTTAGTCCATATGCTTCACATTTTTTTAAAAGGCGTTTATGTGAGACAAAATCGAAGGCTTTGGTCATGTCAAAAAATAAAGTTACTACGGGGTTCTTTTTGTCAATTTCCTCTGTTATTTTTCTGACAAGGTTAAATGCTGCAAGTGAAGTGGATTTTCCTTTTTGGAAGCCGTTTTGATTTTCAGTAATGATGTCGAATTTGCTACAAAACCTAGTTATTCGTTCGTGCATGGCTTTTTCAAAGATCTTTGAGAATATAGATAGTAATGCTATTGGACGATAATTGCTTACTTCCTCTCTACAATGCTTTTTATATAGTGGTTTGACTATAGCCTTTTTTAGTTTATCCGGGAAGACTCCAAGTGAGAATGACAAATTTATTAAGTGACTCAAGACGGATGCTATCTTATCTCCACATTTTTTAAGCACTTTCGTAGAAATATCATCGTGTCCAGTAGGATTTGTATTGGTTAACGATTGGATTAGTTTTAACACCTCGTTTTCGTCGCAGGGATATAGAAACATTGTTGACTGACAGATATTCTGTTTTATAGAATGCTGTTTGTAGTCATACTCATTATTACCCTGGTTAATATCATCATCATCATCATCATCATATCAGCCGAAAGACGTCCACTGCTGAACATAGGCCTCTCCCAAAGATATAGAAGTTATTAACAAAGATATATAAGGATATATAACATTTGTCAGCCTCCGTAGCCTAGTTGGTAGTGACCCTGCCTACGAAGCTGGAGGTTCCGGGTTCGAATCCCGGCGAGGGCATTCTTTGTGTATTTATTTATCACAAATGTTTGTTCCTTGGTCATGGCTGTCTATGTATTTAAGTATCTATATGTATCTATCTATTATATATATCGTCGCCTGGTACCCACATCACAAGCCTTAATTGAGCTTACCGTGGGACTAGGTCGATTTGTGTAAGATGTCCCAAGATATTTATTTATTTTTATTATTATTTATTAAATATATTCGCAATTTCTTCCTCACAAGTGACCGGATTACCGCCATGATTGATTTTATTAATGATCTCTGGTGGCTTTGACGTTTTGGATGATTTATTTTGAATAATATCCCAAGATGCTTTGCATTTGTTTTTTGAATTGCACAAATGTTTGTGATTTATCTTTCTTTGGGAATGTTTGATGCATGATTTTAAGATATTGGAATACCTGCGATAAATTAGTCTGTCCTCATTCTTTCTAGTTTTGTAGTAGTTAAAACGTAGTTTCCTTTTCGTTAAAGTTGATGTTTGTATACCCTTTGTCAACCAGTCACATTTTTGAACCTTGTTGCACATTTTTATCTTTCTTGTTGGGAAACATAGATTATAAAATAATACGAATGTATCATGGAAAACATTAAATGCTTGATTAAGATCCCTACATTCATACACGTCAGACCATTTTAAATTTGCTATACATTCAATAAATTTACATATATTTTGTTCATTTATAGTTTTTGAGTTTACCCTTTGCGTGTAAAACCCTTCGCCGTGTGGTGACGGCAGTAAGAATACAAATTTTGTCACCACTCCAACTCCTCCTGCGGGTGTCGTAAGAGTCGACTAAGGGATAGAAGTGTCACTGACCATTATTTGATAAAAGATTGATGATGGGCAGCAGCGTCATCATAGTGGACACATTACTGCGATCGCCAATCCGCTTGCCCAGAGTTAATAGGAGAGGCCTACGTCCAGCAGTGGACTGTGATAGGCTGATGACGTGACGACCCTTTGCGTGTGAATCCAACTTGGACTTGGCTGGTTTTTAAAGAGAGATGTAAAAATGAAATTTGTTTAATTTGCCTAACCAGAAACAATACTGACGTATTGTATTCTGGTGAGGCAAAAGTAGGTGAAAAAAAATATTTTTTTCATTTTCTGTAGAAGGCTGGCTTATTTGGGCGAAAAATTATCGTAAAAAAAAGTATTTTGTGTGCTGTTTCCTATTTTTGTACAGCTATCTGACATTCAATTGAGATTTTGAAATGCAGAAGTTGAATAATCAATTTTGAAAACACAAACCAATTTTCAAGGATATTTATAGCAATTTCGAAAATACGTGTATGTGCCAATCGTAGGTACCTCGCTTTGTGTTGCCAAGTAATATTTCATGGTCAGTCTTATTATCGCAAATCGTGTGTCACTCTTTCATAATATTTTATGTAAATACAATATGTGTACAACAACTCATTGTATTCTTTTATGCTCTTGAAATAAGGTAGAGAATACAATAAATTAATTTCAATAGAGAAGGTATAGTTTATTAGTTTATCACCATTATCACTAAAATCTGTTTACGGATAAAATTGCAGATAGAGCCAAATCTCAAGTAATTAAGTATTTGGATGACTTGAAAAAGTCTGTAGATAGGCAGGATAAGATTAATTATGAGGGGCAATGAAAATTTCGTGTAATTTTCCATAAAAGTGATCCATTTTCATTGCTCTTTAGTGTAGTAATTGTTGGTACCAAACAACAAACAGGTTGTTCCAAAGTAAACAATCTAAACTTTCTTTATTTCTTCATAACGGATCTTTCTTTTTTTTAATCAACATTCTTCTTCTTCTTCTACCTAGCGTTATGCCGGCCTTTGACAGGGTCCGCTTACCTGCTACATTGCCTCCACTTTTTTGTTTAATTAAATATAAATCGTACTATTACTGTAAACTAGCTACCTGCACAAATCAGGTTGTGGCAGAGTAGGTACTGTACTAAACGGGTTTCCTCTAAACTTTTTTTGTCCGAAACGCTTAGGGCATAACAGACTTGGTATAATCTATTTTGGCATCAAATTAATGTGACAGAAACATCACTTGGCTTAAATAACAATATTTCGAATATTATTTTGTCCGAAACTATCTTGGCATATCATTAATTACGCCGAGTGTTATAAGACAGAAATTAGATTTGCATTTTTTTTTGGGCATGTAGCCACATGTTCGAAACTTGCCTTTTTCGTCAGGCAGAATTTGCTGTGAGGGTGAAAATTTCTGCAGTGAGCGAGCGAAGCGAGCGAACAAAACCTTCCGGGGCAGATCCGACTCGGATAGGTTAGGTTAGAAGACTAAGGCGGGAGCTTTGCTCCCGCCTTAGTCTTCGAGGTTATTTTTTTTTAGCAACCCAGAAATTACTCAGCTCAGTAACACAGTAAGTAACGTATATTACTACTACCTCGATTATATTGAGAGGTTGTAATTATTCCTTCTCTGTTATGCTAAAACAAACTATGCCGATACTTTTTATGCACATCCAGATTATGCCTCATCATAAATAGGAGCATCGAAATTATGCTCGAATAATATTCGAACAACTTGAAATCTGCCACAAAGAAATATGCTAAAGTTGAGATGTCACAACAGTTTCTGCACAAAGCCCATTATGACTACATAGTTTATGTTATTCATAAAAGAATTATACCACAACAGAGTGAACCTAATGGGAAAATGTTTATAAATAAACAATTTATTTCAAATAACTTTATGAGTATAGATTAATCTACTTGACGACTTTAGGAGGATAAAATTTCGAAATAAAAATCGTTATGAACATTGTAGGTAGAAGTATAATTTTTAGTAAGAAAAAAAGTATGAGAAATTTTTTTCGGAGTAATGATGATTATGAGTAAAAAACGGTATTAGTAAAAATTTTCGAAGAAAAAATTGTATAAGTGCCAATATGGACCCTCCACTTTGCGCGATCCTGGGCATCTTCTGCTGTAAGCCCGTGTACACTCATATCAGCTTTCATGGCATTGCTTCTTTAATCGACATTAAACTAAAAAAAATAATGCAACTAAAATTAAATTACAGTAAAACCACTCAACTATGGTACAGCAACTATGCTCCACAATTTCAACTCCAATAAACATCAGTTTCAATTTTTCAATTTTTTTTGGCTTTTTCCAAGTTTTTCTTATAATGAATGAGGTGTTATTGCGTATAAATAGCAAGATCAACTAGTCCACCTAATGAAAGATATTCGATTATGTTTTGGACCACTGTTAGGAGCGTTTGGACTATAGTTAGATGGCTTTACGGTACGTAGGTTGCCCTGAAAGTTTCGGGAATCGGAAAAAATACGCATTTTAATGAAATAAAAGTACTTTTATTGTTTTTCAAAGTATTCTCCTTTGTGTTTAATACACTTTTTCATTCTCTGAAACCAGTTTTTAAAACAGTTATTGAAGTCTGAAGTGGGGGTTGACAAAATGGCCATTTTATAAGCGTCGACTGCTTCTTCCGCGGTCTGAAAACGCTGACCACGCAACCGATTCTTTATTTTCGGGAAAGTAAAAAAATCGTTGGGACTTAGGTCGGGGCTGTACGGAGGATTGTCCAGTAATTCGACGTTTTCGCCCTTCAGATAGTCGTCTGTTTTCTGAGCGGTGTGAGGGCTGGCATTATCATGGTGTAGTATAATACGGCGGTTAGGGTTAGTTTTTCGCAGTTCAGCAAAAACAATCGGTAAACAAACGCCTATGTACCAATCGGCATTGACAGTTCTTCGATCTTCAAGAGCGATAGTCGCCACGTGACCCGATTTGGAGACAAACGTGGCTACCATTTTTTTGATCGTGCTGCGAGAACGAACAACTTTTGTCGGCTTCGGTTCGTCTTCGTAAACCCAAACTCGAGATTGGTTTTTCGATTCAGGCTCATATGCGTAAATCCATGATTCGTCACCTGACACAATACTAAAAACGGCATTTGAGCTTCCTCCATTAAATCTTTTTAAAGTTTTGCGGCACCAATTGACACGTACCGTTTTCTGGTCGTCAGATAACAAGTGAGGAATCCACCGGGAAAATAACTTCCGCACGCCCAACTCTTGTTGTAAAATAACTTGTACCTGACTCATTCCAATGCCTAAAGTCTCCTGAATCTCCCGATATGTAACATGCCTATCTTCCTTTATCAGTTGGCGAACAACATCGATGTTTTGATCGGTAACGGCCGTTTTCGGTCGACCCTCACGTATGTCATCCGCAAGAGACACACGGCCACGTTGGAATTCCGAATACCACCTGTATATGGTCGTCTTTGAAGGTGCTTCACTACTAAAAGCAATAGTTAATCGCTCTCCACATTGTTGTTGTGTTAATCCACTTTTAAAGTCATAATAAATCATTGCTCTAAAACTTTCGCGGGACAGCTCCATTTTCACCAGCGACTCAACGACTTTAAAAAACAATTGAAAATCGGACATTGTTTTTTTTTTCTAAGTGGCCAGTGTTTTCGAATAATGAGACTATGCTTGTAAGAAAGAGGTATAACACATGTCAAATATACGTTCCTAAGTATTAAATTCCCGAAATTTTCAGGGCATCCTACGTATGTTAAATTAAACAGAAAAATACATTTTATTATTATTAAAGTATGGTTAGGATTTTATTTTGATACTGCATGTTCAAATACCCTAACGGGCACCTCTTTATTTACATTTCGACTTTGTCCAATGGCTACGGACAGTTGAATTCCCTGTATACCGTATGATCCAACACCCATTGTACCCATATTACCTCCAGTGCTTCGTGACATGCGCGGTATGCTGCAACATCATCGGCCAGGGCTGCGCCGTCGGCTTCCCAGGAGTCATCCTCCCACAGCTGAAGAATACCGGGTTCCCGGCCAGCGAGGACCAGAAGTCCTGGATCGGTTGGTAGCTCAGTTTTGAAGCCACGGGTCATGGTTTCTTTGGAGTCCCTGAGGTGCTTCCAGAGTTGCAGACCCTCAACGCAGTTGCAGATTTTAGAATTCCCGGTCAGCGAGGGGCAAAAGTGCGGATGGGTTGGTAGGTCATTGTATGGGAACTCCACCAGTCCACTTTGTATGGGAGCTACAGGCTGACTGCAAAAATTTGGACTGCTCGAAGCTCGGGAGAGCGGGGAGTTCCCAGAGGTCATCACATATCAGTTGCAGATTGCAGCCTTACCAGTCAGCGAAGAACAGAAGTCTTGGACGGGTTGGTAACTCAGAAGAAGTCAGGCAATCAAGGTTTTCCTGCAGTCCCTGGGGTGTTCAGGGTCATCCCACCGCAGCTGCAGATTGCAGCGAATTCCTGGACTGGTCTGTAAGTCAGCCTTTTCCCCAGGCAGTAGGGCAGGAGCTCAGGGGTTACCCAATGTCCAAGGAGTTCCCAGAGTGCTCTTTCCGGAGCTGCAGAGATCCTGGTCAGTAACGAGAAGAAGTCTTCAGTCGGTAGCTCAATCTTGAATCCAAGGAGTGGACTAGGGCTTTCTAAGAGCTCCTAGGGAGACCCATTGGCAGTTACTGCAGCTGCAAATTGCAGCATTCCTGGTTAGTGACGAAGAGAAGTCCTGGTTCGGTTGGTAGCTTAGTCTTGAAGCCAGGGAGTACGAGTAGGTCAAAGCTGGTGACACAATCTCTTATTTATTGTACATCAAGACAGACGTATACAAACAGAAAGTAATTTGTTTTAATGTCACAATGTCCTAATAATGTGATTACCATAGAAAAAATCACCTGCGAAAGACTCTGGTTGACACGGGATTCAAACCCGCTTTCTCTAGATTGCCGGTTCACCGTGCTTCCAATTACACCAGACGACCTTCCGTGAATCAAAGCGAATTCAGTCAATGGTATTGTGAAACTAATCACTAGCAACATCTGTACTTAATACTTGGAATGTACAGCCTTAAGCCACAAATACAGTTTGTTTTGTATTTATTCCAGCGTCCGTGTTGGCCGTGTCGATATTTTTCGGGAACTTGTCCTCCCCCCCACTAATGGGCCGATTGGGCAGAAAGGCAGCGGCGTATGCGGTCATATTCACGGCGCTTCTGGCCTGGACTATGATCGCCTTCGCTACTAACGTTACGGTACGTCAGTGTAGTTGTCCATCTTCATAACCACCTCTATCCTATCCATACTCTATAGCGATTCTCTAGAAATAGATCCGATATGACCAGGCGCGGATCTAAGGGGCTATGGGGGCCCCTTGTCACTGCACATAGAGGTATGCCTCGGTGCTGTATTTATCGATTGAAAAAAATAATTTCAATATGAAGTACTGTCATATCATATAATACGTCAAAGCCCGGATCCGCGCCTGAATATACCTCACTACTCAGCAATGTTATTATCAGTGATCGGCAAAATGGGTTTGAAACTTTAACATAACTCGCTAGCGAGAGAATTGTAAATATTTATGAAACATTTTTTTTAGAGCCTTAATTAAGCACTCTTTTACATGAGCTCCAGGTTTTGTTTCAATTTCGAACGCATTTTGCCGGTCATTGGTCATGATACAATACATTACAAGGGGGCTACCACGATCTTCTATTGCGATTCAGTTTATGACCTAATCTGAATCGCATTAAAAGATCATGGTAGGCTCCCTGACTTGATTCATCGAGACCGTGGGACTAACTCGATTTGCTAACGTCCCATGACATTCATGTGAGTCTAATCCATTTGATAATCAATTCAATATATTACGGTGTAAGGTGTACAGTATTAGCCTTTTGGAGAGCATTTTTTTTTTTTATGCTATAGGTGGCAAACGAACAGGCGAATCGCCTGATGGAAAGCGATTAACGTCGCCCATGGACATCCGCAACACCAGAGGCGTCGCAAATGCGTTAAATTTTAAAGCTATCTGTACCGGATGAGTGCTGCGGTAGGCGGAGGCGACCGCCCCTCCTGGCCGCAGCGCGCACGCACACTCGCCTGCGCCTGCACTCCCCTATCCTTTCGTGCGCGCCACTACGCTCATCACCTCCTTGCTTGCGACCTTGCCTGACTGATTTGTTTACGACAGGGATAGCTAGAATGATTTGTGGAAGACAGTGTTGGAGAAAGAGCGACAATAGCGAGCTACATTTATTTGTTTTGCTTAGATTTAGAATAGTTTTTAATTCGTTCGTAAGTTACTTAAGTGTCGAATCTATGTAACGCATTGGTGTAAGCTGTAATGTTACATAATTTTACGATCCCAATAAATATAATATAATTCGCTTTCCAGATGATCATCGCAGGGCGCTTCATCCAAGGCGTGTCTTACGGCATCATCATGCCGCTACGGCCCGTCATGATCGCCGAGTACACGAGCCCTCACTGGCGAGGCAGCTTCCTCGCCTGCATCTCGCTTTCGCAGACCGTTGGCATCGGCATCGTGCATCTTATAGGTGATTACTACACACATAGATATATATCGTCGGTTGACAACCAAAACTCACTAAGTAACAAATACCTACTTGAAATAGAGATCGTATCTCAGTTCTGATTCAATACTGACATAAGAGGTTGCTAAGAGTAGTGACAGTTTTTAAAGTGAGTTTTGATTGTCAGCCGACGATATACAGGGTGACATCGGAGTCGTGATCCAAACTGTGAGAAACGTGTTAAGATGGTCTTCCTAAACAATGTTCTCTATGGGACCTATATGAACAAACATACTTTTTTTACGACTAGTAAAGTTCGAGTTCATTAATATGTATACATTTCTCCATACTAATCCTTTCCAAATGTGTTTACATAATTATGAAACGAGACTGGAAGTTATGAACACTTCCGCACCGTTCGGTATGGAAACAGTTTTTTTTTTTCGCGATATTCATATTTGTTCCATGGGAAACCTTGTTGAGAATGACCATCTTAACACGTTTCTTACAGTTTGGATCACGACTCCGATGTCACCCAGTATATATCGTCCTCCTTGACGTAGGTACTGCGATCGCCAATTCGCTTGCCTAGTGTAGCGATTATGGTGTACGGTGTAAGTGTATTCAAAGAAATGATGTTTGATTGATACTGGAAACCTGGAACTCAGAACCTTTGCCTAAATTTAAATGTAAATTGTTTAAATATTTATTGGACAAATGTTTTTGTAAATTAGACGACTATTTTAATGACCATATTGTGTAATGTAATTCAATACTAATTATTTTATAGAAGTTACGAGTGATATTTTATTATGAAATTCGTTGGATATTTTATCCATGGCTTGTCATTATTTAGATTTAAGAAATGTATTTCGTACGCCAAGTGGCACATCATGGTTGTGGAATATTTATATTTGTCATCTTGTTTTTTTTACCTGTGATGATGTCACCTATCATATCTAACCGAAGTATCTCTGCATAACGACGGGAAATACCATAGGGACAAATTAATTAGGAGTCAAGTTATAATCAAGTAACAAATTTATTAACTTAAATTTTAAACGCTAGCTACTACTTAGTAATTAAACACAGTCTCCTAGGTAAATTAAGTGAGCTTGAGCTAAGGAACAAAATAGGGTTTAGGCAAATTAGTACGTTTAAATTAGGTTACTCTATTACTTTAGGCTTCAAATAAACTAATAAATTAAAATTAGATTACGATAACTATTATTAATATTTATCTTTTTGACTATACTGTCGAAACGTTTATGTGAGTAAATTCAAATTCTGGGGTCGATCATGGGTCCTGAGCCTATATTCTGGGTCTGAATGTACGAGGGTTGGACGGCCTTCCTAGTCTGTACCCCACGTCCCTCGGTTGTGCGAAGCGTGGCGGAGTCTGGGTAGGTAACCGTGGCGAGATTGAGCAGCAGATCTGTTCACTAAAGGACGGCGCGGAGGCTGCGCGGCCGAGTCAAGGAAGCTGTGATCGGGGAGGCAGATTGGCTTCTTCCGGTGTAAGGCAGTCGTATAAAGAATGAGCCCGTACGGAGTTCCTGGAATGCGTCCAATAGTAGTATTAGGCTAATAGTCAAGCACCGACATGACCTGCCATCATCACACGCTAGCACTAAGGGGTGGGGTGGCTTAATTACAGTGAAGCAATGTTTGAGTGTGATGGGCAGTCCAGGTACATTGTAAATGGAGCGGTGAGATGGGAATCTAATGCTGTTTGAGGTTATATATAATAAAAACAATTAATACCTAAAATTAATGAAAATCCGAGAGGTCACGCTAGTACCTATAGGTTTCAACAACATGAGATTCCCATGTACATTCTATTATTCTAACTTTCCCTTATCTAACCATAAATAACACCTTCGTGCATTAAACAATTAAAGCAATAGGTACGCATAAGCGCTTTAATTACATCCTCGTAACTTAGTACGTTTAATTATTAATAAGCAGAGGCTGCATAGTTAAAACAGGCAAAATCAACCTCCAAAAAAAAAACAACAACAGAAGGCAGAAATATGGTTATTGAATACAAAGGTTACATAGCAGCAGTAGGTACCAATTTATGAAAATTTATTTAAGCGTGTAAGATATTACATTCGTAATATTTCTACTGCACTATTGATTAAAATTAGTTTATTGCCAGGGCTTAACGCTATTAACTGTTTAGCTGTACAACAAATACCTATAACACGTGTTAATCTATACAGAGAGAGAACAAAGGTCGACACAGAGACAGCTAACGGTACTTCTTGGTTATCTACTGCTAGAACTATGATTTACATTAACTAAGCTACATTTGAAAGGTTAAGGCAACACTTACCCAATTTGGGAATAGCACTGACTCTAAGGTTAGGTCTACCTTTATCAAACACGTATGTGAGATAGGTATAGCCAGCAGTCGGAACAAAATTATGACTTGTGACGCGGCCGTATGTAGTGATGGGTTAAGCCGGAGTGCCGTGGCCGCGGGCGCAGGAATTCAAGCGGATCGCGACGGAGAGGCGAGGCAGCGACCGGTTAGCTATCCATATATATAAAATAGCTGAGGCGGCACAGTCTATCTATCTGTTCGTTGACAATAAATACTTATAATTGTATCGCTCAGTATTTAGTGGCTATTAGTGGTTATGTATCTTAATGGATCAAATAGGTATATAGTAAAGGGTAATTATGACAACAAATAACTTCCTTAGACATTCCAGATATTCACGTATACGTGACAATGAACGAATAAGGAGCATTCCATGGGCTGTCCGTTAAAAACGCGTGTATATTTCGATAATTTGAGTTTTCTTCCGAGTTATTAGTTATTATATATATTTTTGAGCAATTTTTGACTCTAGTCACGAAAGAGAACTTCGATAAACCTACAATTTTGAGAAAAACCGTTTTCGTACGGGACATCGGTGGAGTTCGTGGAATGCTCCATAAATGATTTATTATTGATTATAAACCAGTGGTCCAAGTGAAATTTACATATAACTGTTCAGGGTCGCTGCTAACCTGGCAATACACCGCCCTAGCCTGCTGCAGCTTCCCCCTTCTGAGCCTGGCGCTGACACTGCACTGCCCCGAGTCCCCCTCGTGGCTGGCGCTGCGGGGGCAGTACGGGCGCTGCCGCGACGCCTTCCTGTGGCTGCGGGGGGAGGCCGAGGGGGGGGAACTGCGCAAGATCATAGAGGCCAGGGTGGCGGCTGATCAGGTAGTCTGGGGCTTGGGATATTGTTGCTACGTGGCTGGGTAGGCTGATTAGTCTGGGGCTTGGGCTATTCTAACTACGTGGCTGGGTAGGCTGATTAGTCTGGGGCTTGGGATATTGTTACTACGTGGCTGGGTAGGCTGATTAGTCTGGGGCTTGGGATATTGTTGCTACGTGGCTGGGTAGGCTGATTAGTCTGAGGCTTGGGATATTGTTGCTACGTGGCTGGGTAGGCTGATTAGTCTGGGGCTTGGGATATTCTTACTTCGTGGCTGGGTAGGCTGATTAGTCTGGGGCTTGGGATATTGTTACTACGTGGCTGGGTAGGCTGATTAGTCTGGGGCTTGGGATATTGTTACTACGTGGCTGGGTAGGCTGATTAGTCTGGGGCTTGGGATATTGTTGCTACGTGGCTGGGTAGGCTGATTAGTCTGGGGCTTGGGATATTGTTACTACGTGGCTGGGTAGGCTGATTAGTCTGGGGCTTGGGATATTGTTGCTACGTGGCTGGCGCTGCGGGGGCAGTACGGGCGCTGCCGCGACGCCTTCCTGTGGCTGCGGGGGGAGGGAGAGGGGGGGAGTTGCGCGGACATAGGTGATCTTGGTCGTTTTTCTTTGGTATATGACTTCTACTATTTATAATTTATGTAGTATTAAGTAGTGTGACTACTGGAGAAAAATTAAAAGTACGAATCAAAATATTTAGTTAATAAATAATTTAATTTGTGTTTTCGCAATATGTTCAATGAAAAATAATTAAACCGAAATTGGTTGTCATTTCCCACAATCTTGGTTTTAACATGACAAGGACAGTTATGTTTGTATACTTGGCTAGTACGTGGAAAAACTGTTAACTCTAGTTTTAATATCAGAAAACTTAAGAGGCTAATAAGTTGTTATTTGATTAAGGGCTGATTTTTCAATCCTCAGTTAAAAGTATCCGTCAGTTAAAAGTATTACCATCCTTATCGATGGTCATCTGTCAAAAAAGGATAGAGCTAACATTTATTTGACAGTTACTGTTATCTGGGGATTGAAAAATCAGTACTAAGTGTATATAATCTAGATAACAACACTCTGTATTTAGCTTGACGTCATACGTCTGTCATCATCACCAAAGTTGCGGTTCCTGTTCATTATTTTAGAGTTGAAATTTAAAGTGGAAACTTTCATTGATTTTTCTGAAAATATCCGGAAAAAAACGAGCTGATTCTGAATTTAATCCAGAAATTTTCAACGCTATATTACCCCTTGCCCAATGAAGGAGTCTGCCATTAATGAGCCAATAAAGGAACCAATGTGTTTCAAACAGCGCTCATAAGGGTCTCCTCACACCTATCGACGCTTATCGCATTTTTAAGGTAAATCGCGCCGTGTCACCGTCGATCGATGTCGTACGAGTTGTTTCTTTTTCTCTCTTATTGTGTAGTAATAAAAGTTTTCGTAAACGGATTTAGCCGAATTCGCGTCGATAGATTTGGGGAGACACTAAGGCGTTTAACCCTCTGTAACTGACGTTACGTCTATCAGACACCCGTATTTTGCAATTACGCCATTACGATGTTGATAACAAGATTCAATAATTTCACGTCACGTGACCACGTCAGTGGCAGAGGGTTAAAAGAGAAAGCCAGTTAGTATGGGGATACTCTCAAATGGTAACTTTACCAATAGTAATATTAGGGGTTTTCAGAAATTTGGATGCTTTATACCCTTTTTTGGCGGTGGTGCCTTCGATATCGAGCGTTAGGCATGCATTTTTTTCCGATCGCTGATTCTTACTGACTGGCTTTACTGTCTAGGAGAGGACACTGACTTCTGTAACACAGGTTTTACCTAGCTCAGAAGTCAGGGGCTTCAAACTCTTAAGTTATATATATATTAATTGTAAACAATGATGTAGATACAAAAATCCATTATTCTAGGCCAGAACTCTGACCTCCGTAACACAGGTTTTACGAGTACCTAGCTCAGAGGTCAGGGGCCTCAATAGTACATTACTACCGAGGCCGGGAAGTGACTGGTTGCCGGCCGAATATATGTAGACACTCACTTCATGGCCGAGGTATGTATAATGCTTTTCTCAAACATGCAATGAAATGAAACAAAAAAATGTATCTTCTTTCTAAGAAATTATAAGTTAACTACATATAACTAAGTCTTTGAAACACAACAAAAGTCAAATACGACACCGACACCTCATTTTTTTTTTAAATTGACCTGTTTGAAAGTTGCAAATTTTTAATTTAAAAAAGCGGTATTAGACGACGCGGTCGGTTGGGTCCAATTAATCGCATGCAGTCATCGGGGCCGACGGATCGCGCCGTTTAATACTGCTTTTTAAATATCATTTTGAGTAGTTATTGTACATTTATTTTAAATGATATAATTTAAATACCTAATTATAACTGCAAAAATTTGCCAATCATTTTTTTTATACTAATACTACTTACAGATAATGATTGGCTAAAAGCCAAGATGCTAGGTCAAAACCATATGTCAAATGAAAATTAAAAAAGAGGTACTTGCCGGCCTAGGCCGGCAACGAGGTACTTCCCGGCCACTTTTTAGGCACGTAACTACTACATTTCATTGCATGTTTGAGAAAAATCATTTTTAAGCTGTAATTGTAATACACCCTTTCTGGCAATGAACATATTTTATTACTTCCGTCACCACACGGCCACAAAAAAAATACCTAAACTAAATCAATCCTTTTTCAGGAACGAAAAGAAGCTGAAAAGACCTCCATGCTAACCAGCATCAGAATCGTGGCCACTAAAAAAGAAGTTTACAAGCCAGTTCTTCTCGCCATGCATGTTTATCTTCTAGCACAACTCTCCGGGGCCATCACTCTTCCCAACTATTCTCCTGACATCATCGGCAACCTCATAGGACATGAAAGAGAAAACTTCTGGATGGTAGAACTAGATGCACTAAGACTGGTAACTAATATCCTAGCAGTCTTCATGATGGCGAAACTACAACGCCGCACTATGATGTTTTCTTCAGGTCTACTCTGCATCTTCACTCATGTAGCTATCGCTGTATATGCGTATTTAAAACTGCATGGATATAACCAGGATTGGATTCCGATTATACTCTTGAATTTACAAATGGCGTGTATAGGTTTTGGAATGGTTCCGATGGCAAATGTACTTACTGGAGAGATTTTTCCGCTAGAGTATAGAAGCATTTTAGGAACGGTTAGTGTTATAACTGTAGCTGCGACTATGTTCATGGTTTTAAAGAGTTTCCCTGGTTTGTTGATTGGGGTGGGATTGCATGGAACGTATATGGTGTATTGTGGTCTTTTGGTGTATGGTTTGGTCGTCGTTTGGTTTATATTACCGGAAACTAAAGGACGGACATTGCAAGAGATTGAGGAGCATTTTAGAGGAAAGAAATTGGAATTGCCTGAAGTTGAACCTTTGAGACAGGCGAATGTGGATGTAGAAGTTGAAGCTACGAACAAATAAAACATGGAAGCCGCACGCCATAGTAAATTGCCTTTCAAAAACGGTCCTGAATTTTAGTTGACAAATGTCACCCCCTCTTTAATGCATCACGGCAAAGAATTTCAATGTCAACCTATAAAAACTTAAACCGCCATTTAAAAATAGTTGTGATTGGTGCATCAAACTTTTGATTGGCTATATTCTATAAACATTTATCAAAGATGTTGCGCCGAAATATGCGCGTTGTTTAAAAAAGAAAAGCGCCATGTCCTGCCCATCTTGGCACAATTGAACAATTGATTTTGGGGGCATTTTTGAGCTGGCGTTAGACATCCATGTTATATTATGGTCGCAGGGTTGAAGTGAAATGATTATTACTTGAATCGTGTTCAATTCATCGTCACCATCAGCCTATTTCAGTCCTTCTGGACAAAAGCCTCTCCTATTACCCATACGTATTGCATTTGTGAGTACTTAAATTAAACCACGCTAGTACTTAAATTAAAATAAGTCAAAAGTTACCTCGATATTATGACTGTAAGTGATAATATTCATAAATATATACTAAATAATATTTAAGTATAATTCAATGGAATGTGTTTTAACATTTGTACGTGTTATTTGTAATATTTTGCTAATAATATTAACAATTTTTAAGGCTAGTGTTTGTGAACATAGTTTACTGCTGTTTAGTAATAGTAATAGATCAATATTTTATTTATACACAGGTTTTTTATTCAATGTTTTTGATTGTTAATATAACTCGTATTCGGTTGTTATAAGTACAAATCTGTACGATCGATTGGTACTGAAGTAAAACAGTGATATTTTTCTATATTTATTGTTTTATTTTTATCAATTTAAACTTACACTAACAAAGAAAGGTATACAACTATTTCCACTGTCTGACAACGTAGAAATAAGATAAGATAAAATAAAATTTACTTGTCTAAGAATTACCAATAATAGTACAGTCCATCAATTTGAACCCTATGCTACTCAAGAACTATGTCAACTTGTTATTTTGACATGGTTCTAGAGAGGCATTGGGTTGCAATAGTTTGAGTACATTGCTACGGAGGCTGGGACGAAAGGGATTGTCAGCCGAAGACATCTGATTGCAATGTGGCTTATATGTATTATGTTTTTAATGGCTGAATGATATGTCGATGCCTGTGCCACAATTTATGTGGAATGGAAATTAAAAAAGAGGCCGGCTTAGGTCTGCAAGATTCGTATGAAATTCCATTAACGACCTCTTCTCCTAGCCTTACCTGTAACATCCATACTTTGAAGCTTACTATAACCTCCTGCCGCCCAGACAATAAAATTTTCAAATTAATTTTGAATTCATAGTGTAGGAAATAGAATAGAATTTCTTTTGTTTCAGGAGACCTTTTTATAGGCCTCTGGGCGGCTAGAGGATAAGGCACATTACATAAATATGTCCATTATTATTAGTTTCTGAAATTTGCAATGAAAATAAATGAACAAAGTAGCTAAATAAACTAAAAGAACTGCGATTGATTATTCATAAAACAGCGACATCTGTAGACAACATGACGCATTCCAAAACACACACCACGAACTAAAAAAGTCTGTTGAAGACAGAGCGTCACGATACCGCCGAAACAAAATTGTAGATGGCGCCATCAGTCTTCACTACAGCGAATAGATTACAAAAACACAGGTTTTGTATTGTATGTATCTGCTTATTATTCCGGTCTTGTTATTTATATTTTTACTGTTGAAAATATAAATAAGTACGCACACATTACAGTATTTATTACAGTCGCGTCGAACATTTCATAATGGTAGTTCCCCCATGGCATAATGATAGCATCTTTTATACGAAAGTACAGACATGCTATATGCTATCAGATATATTATATTGGAGCGGCCACTGAGCTCAAAAATATCCGAACATGAACTGTAACGCCATGAAAATAGAGGCCTGCTCAGATATAGGTGAGTGAGCACCCTGGGTGCTCCGATTTATGAAAAAAAAAATTATTGTACTAAAAACAACATTTCAGTAATATCACGACCCTGTGTCCTGAGCTAGGAAGCCCTGTGTTACAGGACCCAGTTTCGCATTCCACAGATAACTAAGCTTACATATGTATTTAATATGTACAGATAGGTATTTTAACAATCTCAAACAAAAATCTTTAGGTACCTACAAAAATCCACTTTATTATTTGTTAACTTGAATATGAAGTGGGCATGTGTATGTATGTGTGTGTATGTGTGTGTGTGTGTGTGTATAATAATATCACTGCATAATAAGTATGATGAACAATTTAATAAGTAATAATAAAAATACATATATATTAATGATAAGTAAAAGGATAATTATCTGATGGCGACAGCAGTACTGCTACCGCGTACACTGAAGTTCGCAAATATTGGGGATTTTTCTCTATCACTCTAATGACGCCTTCGTTGGAGTGACAGAGATAAAACTTTGAAATTTACGAACTTCGTTGGTCGCGGTAGCAGGCCAGTGGCGAACTACGAAATCCGAAAATGTCGAGGATTTTGTCTCTCTCACTCTAAAGGCGCCTTCATTGGATTGACAGAGAAAAATTCTCGAAGTTTACAAATTTCGATTTTCGCGGTAGTAGGCCAGGTTTTATCTCTATCAAAGTTCTCTATTGTCTGAGATTCATGTCGTGATTACTGATTAATTGATTATCGACTTCCAAAGTAGGATATCTCCCTTCAAACTTCCAAAGCATTTCTGAGTGCAGCCGCGAACGCAGCATATCTTCAGTATCTGGTCCATCAGTGGGCTATTCAGACTGCGATCCTATCGCGTAGTTTACTGGCTCTTCGCCAGGGACAAGCCAATAAGAAAGACTCTCAATCGAGGATCGGATACCGGTATTTTCTTCATACAGAAGAACGGTTCTTTTTCGTTGTTCGGTATATAAATTATTTCTTAATGGAGTAGGTAATTTACATTTTTTTTGTTAATTACATACAATATTGAGTGCTGCGTAAAAAAGAGTATAAAACATTCAAAATTGTGGGCTATTTCGAGGTTTTTCTAAAATACCGGTTCCGATCCCTGCTTTCAAGAGCATGTTTAAAATTTAGGAACCTACAAAGTTTTTCATACGTTTCTTTTCTTGTTACCTGCTATGGCATTCACCAAAACCGGCTAAAAGCATGTCGAGCCACGCTCAGTATAGTGTTCCGTAGTTTGTTCTAAAACGGCTGGGCCGAAAAATGGTTTATTTCCAAGTTTGCCATTTGCTTTATCAAATGATAAGGCAAATGTAAAATGTATGATTTTTTTAATACTTATTTTTGAAATGCACGGATGATAAGTTTTTTTTAATTCTGGAGCGTGTATCCCCGAAAACATTGAGTTAAAGAAACAACTCTTTCTTGAAACCCTTATTAATTTTAAGGACATCTATCGACGAGTTTGTTAGTCTTCTTTAATGACTTATCTTTTTGTTCACCGACCAGTTAATCCTGGCTTTCAATCACTTGCCACCGCCATATATCGGGGATCATGTTACTTTAGCCACGCTGTGTGGTGCATCGCATAGATATATCGGGATAAGATCTCTTTGATGATAATGATGATAGTGAGAAGGGTGTGCTAATGAATTAACTTTTTAATCATCGTCATCAGCTTGCTTCAGTCCACTGCTGGACTTATGCCTCGCCCATTAAAGGACGAACAATATTACTTTGCTTTTCCGCAATACAGTAGGTACGTGTAATTAGTGTAACCCGCTGTAATTACTTGCGTATTTTTTGCATGCAATTAATTTTACCACCCTCCGGAAAAATAAATACGCAACTATAACTATAACAAACCACCACCAATAATACTATACTCGACACGTGTTTCACCTCTCTACGAGGCATCATCAGGAGTTGACGATATTGCTGGTCTGGTCCAATATTGTCCATCCTGTAATATGGACATCCGCAAAGTAACGCCTAATTCAATTAATTACTCCTCGCCTATCGTACTCGTACCTAATGCCCATAATCGCCACGCTGGGCAAGCGGGCTGGCGATCGCAGTAGTGTGTCCGCTGATGATGACCCAGCTGCCCATCATCAATCTTCAATAAATGTATGGTTAGTGATACTTCAATCAGGGTTTTCGATATATTTTAGGCTAGAGTAGGCGTCTGGTCCACACAGCTGTCAGATTCATACTATTCATAGGTACTGGACACATAATATCGAAATTCTATTGTATATGGAAGTTTATTGATTTTGTAATGGATTACGACTAGTAAACGGTCGTCGAACTGAATTAGCTCTAAAACAGGCGCGTAAAGTCACTGATACTAAAAAAATACAATTTTGTTAATTTCATGAGAATTGCCTTAGAATTACTTCATCTATTTAACAATATTCCTAAAGTAATGGTTTTAAGAATAAATAAACCTAAAAATATATTGATAATTAAATACGCGTATTTATTTGGAATATCGAATGTATTTCTCATACATTTATTACGGGTTCCCTCTATCTGGCATATTTTTTTTGTCCGGAAACGCTTAGGACATAACAGACTTGGCATAATCTATTTTAGCATAATCTTAATGATGCAGAAACATCACTTGGCATAAATAACAATATTTTGCCCGAAACTATATTGGCATATTATTATTTACGCCGAGTGCTATAAGACAGAAATTAGATTGGCATATTTTTTTTTGGCATATAATAATAATAATAAATAAAATAATAAATATCTTGGGACATCTTACTCAAATCGACCTAGTCCCACGGTAAGCTCAATTAAGGCTTGTAATGTGGGTACCAGGCGACGATATATATAATAGTTAGATACATATAGATACTTAAATACATAGACAGCCATGACCAAGGAACAAACATTTGTGATAAATAACTACACAAAGAATGCCCTCGCCGGGATTCGAACCCGGAACCTCCAGCTTCGTAGGCAGGGTCACTACCAACTAGGCTACGGAGGCTGACATATAGCCACATGTTCGTAACTTAGGTACCTTGCATTTTTCGTCAGGCGGAATTTGTTGCGAGGGTGAAAATTTCTGCAGTGAGCGAGCGAAGCGAGCGAATAAAACCTTCCGGGGCAGATCCGACTCGGATAGGTTAGGTTAAGTGAGGTTATTTTTTTTTTAGCAACCTAGAAAGTACTCAGCTCAGTAACACAGTTAAGTAACGTACAGAATATTACTACTACCTCGATTATATTGACAGGTTGTAATTATTCCTTCTTTGTTATGCCAATAATTTTTATGCACATCCAGATTATGCCTCATCATAAACAGGAGCATCGAAATTATGCTCGAATAATATTCGAACAACTGAAAATCTGCCACAACGAAATAATATGTTAAAGTTGAATATGCCACAACAGTTTCTGCAAAAAGCCCATTATGACTACATAGTTTATGCCATATAGAATTATTCATAAAATAATTATGCCACAACAGGGTAAATTACTTATCGCTTATCGTATACGATTGCAGAATGACATGTTGGCTAGGCTTTCTGAGGTCTTTAGTGACTGGCAATTTAAAACACCCCGTATACTATACTCGGTATAGTTCTACAGTGTCAAGTGTTTGTTTTACGAAGAAAATATTAATTCAAATCAAATCCGAACATCAAAAGTCATCGGTCATGTCATAGAAGTGGTCGATCAAAGATACCGATATCGTTAGGCAAAGGGAGAACGTATTCGTGTGGTAAAGTGTTTATGGTATGGACATAGGGTGTATTTTCGAGTGATTTGAGTATTTTTTGAAGTTGTATTGAGAGGCATCAATATGCTAAAAGGAAGTCTCGCTGGCGGGGTTGCCAGGCTGGGACTTTCCACATTTTCTCAACCGACTTCAAAAATGAGGAGGTTCACAATTCGATTGTATGTTTTTTTTCCTAACTAGTGCGCAAAAACGAACTTTGCGCGTGCTTCGCGCGCGCTAATTTCTCTTTTTGACGCACTTATTATGAAAAAAATCGTCCCTTACTCGGTTGATTGTCGCCCTCGTTTCACTCGGGCTTCAACTTTCACCCTCGCCGAAAAAAAGTTTTCCCGCAGTTAGGAAATGTACTATTATGTTTGTTACCTCAGAACTTCCGCCTGGGTGTACCGATTTTGATGATATTTTTTATTTGAAAGTTAATGCTTACAGGTAAATTCACCAAAGCTGGCACGAATGCAAGACATTATCATTGTGCGTATGCGGCCGTACTATAACAACCTGTATCTACTGTCATTTTGACATCCACACATAGATACATTCTGTCACTTACTCGATCCATTCGTGCCAGCTTTCGTGAATTTACCTGTACCGATTGGTTTCATCATTAGTTTATGGTTTCATTTTAATTTGATTTAGCTCTGACAATCACATTCATGAAAAAATCATTTTTTAAATTTGCATTAAGCATGTGTACGACAAATGGAGGGATAATTCAATATAACGCCAACCGATTTCGATAACTCTTTTTTAACCGACTTCAAAATAAACCGAGATGGTTCTGTTGACTTGGCACCAAGTCAGGGTGTGATTATGGGATCTTGGAGAAATCGGTAGAAGTCGTTTTTCGCGTAATATTAATTTAGTGATTATTGTATTACAGGCATTGTTTCATGTAGCTTTTATTACATGTCACCACTCTTATTTTACATAGACATAGAGTCTATCTATATGTTACTAGTGCATAATGTCATGGCATTGTTTATAAATATGTACCTAATGTACCCATGTATAAGCTGACAATGTATAATTAGTACAAATAAACGATCTATCTATCTATCGCAAAAATCAGAGCACGTGAGTGGATAAATATTCCAACAAAAAATTGATTTTACCATATGCATGGCAACCCCGTCCACAAGCCGAGAGGGAGAGCCCTCTTTGATCTCGCTCTCGCTTCTGCTTATTTGCCTATTAAAGGATTTACTTAATTGAATTGACTCTTGGGTACCCACTCGTGTCCCTACACTCAACTCATGGGTACTTGGGTACAAAGAGACGCCTTAAACAAGCGGCTTTTTCTTCTGATAAGTAATGACATTGAAATTTTTGATATGACCCTCAACTCAAGCCCGCGAGTGTAGTACTTTGGTACAAGACTTAGGTACTCGTAGTCATTAATGAATTAATTTGTTACTGAAACATGGAATGATGAGATTTATTATTTTAATAATTGGCCTAAATCGCCGTCAGTGGGCAAGGTACCCAGAAGGCTGGCCGCATTCCCCCGTTGTATAGGAATTATTATTGTATTTTTATCTTCGTTGATTGCCAAATAATTGTACATAGTTAAGGCCTTCATCATCAGCCTATGATAGTCCACAGCTGGACGTAGGCCTCTCCTATTAACTATGTAGTAAATCCCATAATCGCCATGCTGGGCAAGCGGATTGGCGATCGCAGTAATGTGTCCACTATGATGACGCTGCTGCCCATCATCAATCTTTTATCAAATAATGGTTAGTGACACTTCAATCCCTTAGTCGACTCTTACGACACCCGCAGGAGGAGTTGGGGTGGTGACAAATGTATTCTAACTGTCGTCACCACACGGCCGGTAGTTGAGGCCTTAATCAAAACAAAAAACAGGTGTCGTCAGGGATCGTGTCCATTGTGTTACGAAAGTTAGCCATATTTGCTTGTGTTTTAGAGATTTTTTTGCTAGGTATTCTAAGTATAGTTCAGTCATTAATGAAAGAGCCCTCAAGCCAAGGGCTTGCAAATCAAATATTCGAAAATTCGGTCCATTTTAATAATCGGATAATATTAATAAGACATAAGTCATTCGAATATTTTTGTGTTACTCAGAAATATTAAATTTAGTCACTCTACAGCAACAATTTCTACGATTTACTTAGCATTCCGTATCAATGCTATTCCAGAATTGGGGACTTTTTACGAAGTAGCGGTAAATACTGGTACAGCCTAGTACAACACGGTTACCCCAAATGAATTAAGCGGATAGTTAGTATTAATTACTTTATGGTTAGGATATACCTGCATGGTGATAATATCTATTAGTTAAGTATCTTTGTTTTCTAGATTACTGCAGGAGGATATCACGTCTTATTGAAATATTTGACGTAAAACAATGAATGCAAAACAAATTAATTTTACCCAGATTTTAATTTTTTTCTTATATTCATTAAAAATTCTGAAAATAAAACTAAGGATGTGAATCAGTTTATAGGAAAAATCGAGAAAATGCCCAATATTTTAAAATATTTCATACTTTTAAAATATTTAATATAATTAACAATATCGTATTTAAAAATTTACAAAAGATGTATATACCAAAGAACGAAACAGAACCGTTCTATAGTATGTAGAAAAAACCGGTATCCGATCACTGCCTGAAACTTCGAATATTTGCAAACCCTACCCAAGCCGCGATCCAATCAGAACCGCTGTCAAAGAGCCGTCAATGCACCGATGCGACCTCACCGGCATAGCTATGCAAGTATGCATATGCAACTCGAGAGATAGGTACTTGATGACACAAAATTGGACGGAAAAGGTTTGAAACGTATTTTTCATCACACTTGCTGTCTAAGCGCGCCATTGCTTGCGTGCATAAAGGGAGTAATAGAAAAGTGAAATTCCCTAGGGAGTAATAGAAATGTCAGTACGTCATTGAATAATGTTTTGTCTTAAAACTTATTTTTGTCGGCAAGTGTGATGAAAAACATTGTATGCATCACGGTCGGTAAGCGGAATACCAACTCGAGTAATCAAAAGGAGGTAAATAATTCCGTACTTACCTCCCTTGATGCACAATGTACTATTTGTTAGCAGCAACATCAATATAAAGTCGTTTGTCACCCAACTCTTCCCGTGGGTGGCAAACGACAAAGTTGGACGTTTTACTAAACTCACGCAAAAATATTGATTACATAAAGTAAGAGTATAAAACATTTTAAAATATTGGGCTATTTCGAGGTTTGTATAAAATACCGGTTCCGGTCCGTACCTTTAACTATCTTCATTTTTTTTGCAACCGATCCGACCAAGGGATTGAGGTGTCAATGAATATTCGTTAATAATTGATTGATGATGGGTTGCAGCAGCATCATCATAGTGGACACACTTGGGATTCTAGCCAAGATGCCAGCGCATACGATTATCGAAAAGTAATAAATGTATTAGGAAGACAGATATCTACGAAGTACGCACGAAAAGTCCCGTGACAAATCCATACATAGTCACGTTTTTAATACATTTCATATTTTCGCTTATACGTGCGCTTACAAATAGCATCTCGACTAGGCCCCCAGATCCATTTTTCTTGCTCTTGAAAAATATACAAGGACCTTCGTATTTAGTACGGAAACAACCGCTTTTTATACAACAAAGTAAAATGAAAATGAGGGCGGAGTGATTTATGCGGAGTGCCGCCTAACCCGCGTTTATTATAACTGGCAGCGATTCACGAAGCAGGTTTCTGATGGTCCTGTTTTTATTGACTGTTATAGCCACGATATAAATAATAAATAAATATCTAGTGACATCTTACACAAATCGACTTAGTCCCATGGTAAGCTCAATTCATGTTTGATTAGCCTAATTGGTAGTGACCCTGCCTACGAAACTGGAGGTTCCGTGATCGAACCAGGTGAGGGCATTATTTACGTATTTATTTATCACAAATAATTGTGTCCTTGTGTGTAGTATTTAAGTATCTATATGTACCTAAGGCTTGTTCACGAAATAAAGTAGACATTACTGTATTTTTTTTTATGAGACCATACCTTTGTAATTTGTATGGGTGTTATTACAAAGAAGGGCTCTTTGCCTATCTTCTCGGACGCTGTTTGTTATTTATATCAATTACTC
>JALPQI010015428.1:0-24019 GCA_025490895.1 Thaumatotibia leucotreta
ATAAGTACCTACTTACATTAAGTTGTTAGCTTTAAGGTTAAAGTTAAACAACAAGTGTTAAGGGTAAGGCTAGACAGAGGTTCGGTCTTAGGACCGCCTGTTGTTTAACCTCTGTCTAGTTATATAATGTTACCTTTGCATTGGTTTGTTTGTTCAAGGTGTGCAAACTATATCTACTTATATTACGTTATAAAACGCAAAAAGAAAATGTAGGTATATCATAGATGCTTAAATTAAAATTATAACTATAAATGGGAACTAAAATTAAACGATCAACTGTACGGAGTTTAGATGGTTAGGTAATTTAGGTAATATATATGAGGACAGATTAACTAGATGTATAAATGTATAAATATATTTTTAAATTCGTAAATTGTACCGTTTTACGTTTTCTTGAAAGATTATCAGATGGGTTACTTGGGACAAGAAACACCTGGAAATTACATACTTAAATTAATATGTATTAACAGATAACATCAGAAATCCTTTAAAAGGTACTTGACTTTTAAAACATAATAAAATTATTTAGCAAAGCTAACTTACCTTGTCAAACGCAGGATGGAGTTTTAAAGTTGGACAGGCATTGGATGACAATATAGATCTTGGATTTGTTTTTACAAAACAGTCATTTTGGAAGTGGTCCGAACAAATGTTTGGGGGACAGTCTCATACAAATCAACATAGCCCCGAACTAAGCAAAGCTTGTACTATGGGTGCTAGGCGACGATATATATATGTACTTAAATAGAGAAATACACACAATTATACTTACTTATACACAGGAAACGTCCGTAACTCGTGAACAAATTTTGAATTTCTACTAACACCGTTTAGTTGTAAGAGTTTACGTAGACTATCGATAACAAATTCAGCGTCGTGTCTCTTCACTATGTCTCTTGCCCATACTAATTTTATATTGAATTTAATATAACTTTTTTTACTTACCTGTGATAGAAAACGTTTGAATTTTGTTTATTAACGTACGTAGACTGGTTCCTGCACCAGATTACAGAGCAATGTGGCATTCTTGGTATATTTTTATAGTTTATATACCCATGACGTCTCGAGAGGTACTGACAGCACATATGCGTAAAACGCATATGCACGGCACGGGTTTTGTCTGTCACGCCGTCTCTCTATAGGCGCCCTAAGAGTTCCAACCTCCTTGCCAAATGTCAACTGTCAGAACTGAATAGCGGAGCAAAAGGACCGCATAGGGGGATTAAAGGCAATGAAAGGGTGGATGATATAGCCCGTGATGCTATCAGTTGTGGAGACATGTTTCCATATAAGAATATTGCAGATGACCTATTAGCACTACCAAGTTCATACCTACGAAGTGTATGGAAGGAATTATGGACATCTGGTGCAGGGACTGCGTTACATTATCGAAGCATACAAGCATCAATTCCTGTGAAACCATGGTTTGCTAAAATCTCTTTGCCAAAATCTGCCACTACTATGATGATTCGAATGAGGTTGGGTCACGTGTGCACACCAAAACACCTGGCAAAGCAGGGTCGAGTGTCTAGTTCTGCTTGTGTTTGCGGAGCTGATCCTGCTGATCTTAACCATATATTTTTTGTGTGTAACCAATATGATCACTCTGTATTATATAGTCAACTGTCACTTTTAAAAGTTCCATTTCCTACAAACATTTCATTACTCCTTCATATAAATAAAAAATCCATGTATATATTTAAAGCATTATATTCATTCCTTACTCATAATAACATCAAACTGTAACTTTACCTTTTCCTGATCCTTTTCCAAATTTCCGATTCCGCTTTTATTATTCATAATCCCGTTTCCTCGTTTTACTTGTTTGGCTGAATGCGCCAGGAGCGCAGTGCCTTTAAAAAAAAAAAAAAAAAAGGACCGCAATATTTACTTCTGCAGCCCATTTTTTGGGGCCATTTTTTTGAGCTGTTTGGGGATCCCCTTATATATTCTAAATCAATGCCCCTCTTCAATACATCATCACGCTATAGATAGTAAACACACTAACTAATCTACCTTAAATCTAAAACAAATCCTTATATTGTATCGAGGATGTTGCCGATTATAAATTAAATTAAAATATTTAGATCAAGCACTAAGCCTGCGTTCACGCATCCCGCTCGCCAGTCGCGAGCAATGTCGTCTTTACCATAAGGGCACAAGGGGCACCTGCCCAGGGCCCCCATTGTCAGGGGGGCCCCCGAAAGATCGACAACTTTCCTCACACTTATTCTCACGTTTACTTTCCTTTCGAAAGGGGCCCCAAAATCCTTGGGTGCCCAGCCCCCCCCCCATAGTTAAAGACGGCCTTGGTCGCGAGGCGTGAACGCGGGCGCAATGCTTGATCATGGAGACCAGGATGCTTAGCTAAGTTGCCAATCGCTAGCGCTTGCTAGCGCATCGTAGTTTTCCCTCTCTGTCACTCCTTCATATTAGTGCGACAAAGAGGGAAAACTACGATGCGCTAGCAAGCGCTAGCGATTGGCAACTTGGCTAAACACCCAGGCCCTTCGAAACATGTCGAGCGTAGTGACTAAATGCCATACACGTGAGTTTAACAGTCGAATTAAATTTATAGTTATTATGTCTCACAAAAGTTTATATTCAAATATTCAGGTCTTCAAATAATCTAACTTTTTCTAAGTGCATGAGGCAGAGCATGTATAGGTTAATGGCACATTTAAGTGCAAAGTATCTTTCGGACTAGAGTGAGAGTGAAATGCATATATTTGCGCTATGTACTTATGCAAACAAACTTTTCACTTTACCCCGGTGTTTGAGTATAACAGGGTTTTCACACTGAATCACGGCTTTGACCAAATCCGTAGCCCGTATTTCTCACCGTCCAGTTAAATTTTTAACTGACTTCAAAAAAGGAGTCAGTTCTCGATTAGACTGATTTTTTTTGTATGTATATGTGAAATGAAATGTTTATTGAGACAATGAAAAAATCATAACATTAACAGCCTATACACATACAGTGGTTCCGAAACTATTATAAGCCTGTATCTTGGGAACGCACTTTCGATATCAATTGAAAGCTTTCTGATAATTATGTTATATTTACGGAATTGTCGCCTGGCCACACACTGAATATGTATTTCAGTACTAATCGTACTTAGCAATGTATAAGTTGCAGAAGATTCTCGAAATTGCGGGAAATTTTTGCGAATTTTCATGAGAATTTAAGAGTAAGTTCTCATTTAGAATGTTTCCATGAGAATTTATAAAATAAAGGTTATAAATAATTATATACAATCGCAAAATAAGTAAACAAGGCAGTAAATATAACTCATAAGACATGTATCTAGTACGGTCTTGGCTTGATTAGATTGTTTGTTAAATTTAGATTTCGAAGAACATTCTCTATGCAAATATCGCAATTTATGAAATTTCTCCTAGGTACAATGCTACTCGTACTAACAGATAAACGACGAACAAAGCTTATTTGCAAATACAAGACTGCTCATATATTATTTTATTTATTTCGGTCGGTGTGCAAAGCTTCTAAAGCTATCTAGATCTGGATTCTAGATGTTTCTACATCGAGCTACCAAAACTTGTGGATCGTAAACGTTTGCCTAACGAGAACGAATTATCTGTTTGTTTAGGCTAACTGCTTTGCAACGGAGATTTATTTCGCGTTTTCGCTAATTAATATGTACTTTCGTTAGGGGGTTAGTCTGATTTTGTAATAAAGTATTCTAGTTTAAGATTCACGTCAGTTTTAAAATTGGCGTTATTTCTAATTTTAACCGGACTATGGTGGAAAAAATGGTTTTGAAATGAAATAGATTTTTATTTGCTACAGATAATAGCTGTGAATCAAGAGCTCATTCTTCATGAAGTTTTTTCGAGAACTTTTTGAAAAAAAAAAACTTAAGCTTACCTACATAATTTTTTCGATCCTTCCATTCCATCATCGGCAACAAAAATACACAATAAATGAAAAAAGGATAACGCGATGGGTAAAAAACATGGGACACTTTTGTTATCCTACTACAATCCAAAGAGCCCTTCTATGCGAGAATCTTTAAAAATATCGAAATAAAAACTTATCAAAATAGATCTTTTTATTTAATGTACATTTACTAAAAATGACCATTTTGCTTTTGCTTGTGATACTGGAATGAAAACGTGCCGATCCGCAAGGCAATGTTGCGTGAGCCTCTATATCTCCTCTGGGCATTATGGGTACGGCACTTACTCAATATTCTGAACTTTGTTCTGGGACTATACGGGCATTTTTACAAGTTTTTCCCTCGGGTGCAATATGACGGCTACGGTACACTGTATTTTCCTTCAGAGAATGTATGGAATCACCTGCAGCTTTTTGTTTTGTAAATTAATTCAACTCTGTATTCCATATATTGGGTGATTTGGATGATTTTTCGTTGTCTCAACAATGTTTTTAGATATTTGTATAAAACGTGTCCCATCTTCAACACATTTTTCCTACAGCTTTCTGAAAAATAGTGACGGGATTGAAGAATTATTATCGGGAGACTTTTTCATCTACTTATGAGGATAGAAAGTGCTAAAGGTTTTGCACTTTCTATCCTCAACTCGTGAACCAAATTGAATAATAGTTAATATAGTTGGTTCACAATTATAATGAGTTCATAATTCAATAGGCCTCCCTATTCTCAAGTTGGTTGTTTTTTTCATCAATCGAAAACAAAATCTCTTCGACTTTAGAGCAGAAAAGTGTCCCTAATTGTTCGTGATTCTGAGCAAAAATTATATGCAGATTCTAAATTTGTACCTGTAATATTTGTACACCTGACCCCTATACCACAAAACTTTACAAGCGTACAATTCTACAAAATTGTCAACCTTTTGTATGGGAATTTATACAATTTTGTATAATTGTACGCTTGTAAAGTTTTGTGGTATAGGCCACTGGTACCTGTAATTTTTATATTACAAAACATACATTATATTTCTATAGGTAAATATAGAAATGCCCATAAACTAGACTGATTAGACTCCGACTGTGAACCCACAGTCGGAGTCTTGGCTTGGGGAACCCTAATCCAAACATGCCTGGTTGATGCTTTTAAATATATGGCGTTCCGATATTGCCTAAATTATAAATTTACGTTTAAATTCAAATCGATCACACACGAAAACATGCATTAGTAATCAGATTATTTTAAATTAAGTAAATGAAAATAAACGGCACTCTGTAGTATACTATGAATACTTAATGAAGTAATCACATCCAATGCCGACAGCTATAGCTTAATTAACAACTATAGTGTGTTTACCGGCCAAGGGGGTGGCAATTGCGTACGTGTGAGAGCATTTCCACCTTATTTGTATGAGTAGGTATTACGCCTACAGGTGCGTTCAGACCAAAAGAGTATTCGCTTTTCTAACCTCCCACTCTATGAAATTCGATCGTTACACAAAACGTGATTGGTTGATTTCGTAGAGCGGGGGATAGAACAGCGAATGCTCTTTTGGTCTGAACGCACCTTACCGCAAACTTCGAAAAATCGTAAAAGTTCTAGCAATAGGCTACTTGACAAATTTTTAAAGTTTGTCGTATATTATTAATCAATATCAGATTAACGGAAAAAAATATAAATATGTTTTTTCACGACCTAGAAAACCGCAAAATTATAACTTAACATTTAAACTTTCGTAACCGCGCGAAAACGATACTAGCCATGTTAATGCTTAGATTATCTGTGGTGTGACGTCACTCAAACCGAAAACAAACATTTGACATGTCACTTATGTTATGTCAATGTCACAGCAAAGCTACATGCCTACATGTCCATGGCGAACTTCACTCGTATAAAATTCGACACGAAGTTAGTTTAAGATCCTATGACGTCACATCATGGCCGACACCGTTTTCAGAGTACGAAATTAAAAAAAATAAAACAAATTTTTCAATAAATAAAATATTTTAAAATAAAAATAAAACCGCCTTCAAAAATTCGCCCGAACTAAAAGGTAAAAAATAATTTTAGTTCCTACTTTAGAAAATCCTAAGAAGTAGGAACTAAAATTATTTTTTACCTTTTAGTTCGGGCGAATTTTTGAAGGCGGTTTTATTTTTATTTTAAAATATTTTATTTTTTGCTTTTTAGTAGTGTAAAATCGTTATTTAGTACGCACTAAATACTTAAAATTAGAATGTACTGCACTGTAATAGGCCAGAAAACCTGAACTGGATAACTTAAATTTTCAAAGAATTATCCCATTATCAAGGAGATATACATTATATCATCAGCAGGTATGAATAATTTCAAAGATTATAGATAACAGCCTTAGCATACCTTTATTATTTAAAGAATCACTAACCGCTAACCAACATGTCATAACTACTAAGCAAACACTTGAATAGATCTCGAAAATGTATGATAGTTGTTATATTCAAAGAATTATCCTCCAACTCCTAATCGTTAAGGAGTTATACCTTTCATCATCAGCTCACCAACATGAGACTATGACCACCTAAAAGCAAATACTCAAATAGCTTCCAAAATACATGAACTATGTTATATTTAAAGAATTATCCCCCAACTCCTAATCTCTAAGGAGTTGTACCTTCCATCATTAGCACACCGACATGAAAGGATGACCACCTAAACGCAAATACTCGAATAGCTTCCAAAATACATGAAATATGTTATATTTAAATAATTGTCCCCCAACTCCTAATCTCTAAGGAGTTGTACCTTTCATCATCAGCTCACCAACATGTAAGGATGACCACCTAAAGGCAAATACTCAAATAGCTTCCAAAATTCACGAGAAATGTTATACTTAAAGAATTATCCCCCAACTCCCAATTGCTAAGGAGTTGTACCTTCCATCATCAGATCACCAACTTAAAAGGTTCATGACTAGACGCAAATACTTGTTTAATCTTCGAAAATAAATGAAAAATGTCATGTGTGCCTACAACATTTGAAGAGTTCCCTCGATTTCTCCAGGATCCCATTATCAGATCTGGATTCGGTGACAATGGGACCAACTAGAAGGTATACCCTTTCAAACAAAAAAAGAATTTTTCAAATCGGTCAACGCGTCTTCGAGTAATCGGGGAACATACATAAAAAAAAAAAAGATTTCGACGAATTGTAAACCTCCTCCTTTTTGAAGTCGGTTAAAAATATGTACCCATTAAACATTTTTAATACACCGTAATCGAAAAAGATTGATATTTTCAATAAATACTACAGAAAATAATAATTTTTTGCACTAAATTTGATATGAGTCAAGTAGCCTATTGGGTCTGTCATTCATAAGAGGGCGTAATCAGAGTCATTGAGTCAGTTGCTCCGATTTTTCAATTTTTGGTAGGCCTTCAGAATGGGATGTCGCATCGAATTGCGGGTTACAAAAATACATCAAATAATATGTACATACTTTTCTGTAGTTATTTACTGACTTAACAAATTCATATGTGTACCTACCTTCTCAAAAATAAAGTTAGTAATTAGGTACATGCATAGGTACATACTTTTTTTTTTTAAAACTACAATTTATGTACATAGATTAAATCTAACTAATCTACTTAACCTAACCTATATCTAAGATTGGCCCTTGTGGCATTGTACCGAGGATGCTGGCGGCATTTCCTCGCTGTATCGCAATACTGATGCGTTGTGCGAGGAAGTCACCAGCTCTTCGGTCTTTAGTTACGTCATCCAGACGTTTCGCGATCTCAGCAAACAATTTGCGTGCGCTGCAGTTACACACAACTTAAAGTTTCTACGCAAAATATTATTATTATTATTTCTTATCGTTATTCAGACTATAAAGACAACGCAACAAATAAATTCGACTCTGTTCCTCATCTTTCTAACGCATTGTTATTTAGCGAATATTCTAGACTGTTACAACACTTACAACTTCTACCGTCGATAATATACCAAGCGAAATCTCGGATAAACAGGTTTATATCAGATCGAACAGCAAAAGTTTAGCCGCTAGATAAAACTTCACCACAGAATAGAAGGATCTCAAAGTTACAAGATGTCTGCACGAAGTTCGAAACGTGAATCTGGATGAGCTTGCCACATAGTGATGCCTTTAGTTTGCCAAAGAGGTTACATGTAGAAGCGATTTGGATATCGTGGATGGATAGTTGGATCAATTGCAAAAAAAATTTTACAAAAGTTAGTCATACTTACTATAGGGTAGGTACATATACTACTTATGTCCAACAACCTTTCGTAATAAATAAAAATTAAAAAAAAAACCGGCCAAAGCATGTCGGCCGTCGGGCCATGCTGTTGTCCCATGTCCAATTATCCATACCCATAGTTACTTGAGGGCTTAATCAAAACATGTCGTAAATATATAGGAAGCTGATGGTTGACTGAAAAAGGCTGACGATGGTCATTTCGACCGCATCGTTTCTTACCATCATCATTTCGAATCTTTAACTGCATGAATCATTGTCGCATGTTAGATTCCTATCTATTTTCCAGCCACTATTCTGTTGCAAGAGTAAGTTGGTCAAGCTTCGAGAGGCGCCAGGAAAACAGAAGAGAGGGCCCATCAGGGCACCAGTGGACTGATATAGGCTAATGATTGGCCCTCATGAAGGACGCAAAGGCTAAGGAGAGGCCGTTGTGGCCTCTCCTTAGCCTTTGCGTATGAGCGCATTAGGAAGCAAATGCCCATATCGCCACGCTGGGCGGGTTGGTGGTCGCACGAGTGTGTCCATACATGATACTGCTGCCCATCATCAATCTTCGATAAATAAATTGTCAGTGATACGTCCATCCCTTAGCCGACCCTTACGACACCCACGGGAAGAGTGATGACAAATGTATTCTTACTGGCGTCACCACACGGTCTGCGAAGAGATGGAATTCTTATGCAATATCGCCGCTATCCTTAATTAACCTCGTATCTTTTTATGACTTGATTGCAGTAAATCCGAGATTGAGTAAGCGATGATAGTTATGCCGCAAAGTGTATTTTCTGTGTGTCCACAGTTGCAAAAAGTAAAGTACATATTTAGTTAGTTTTCAGTCCCACTTAACCCTTAATTCAACAATGTCCAATCTTTCGTATTTTTCCGAACCAGAATATTAGCACTATTGTGTGCAAACGAGGCTTGAACACATAACCATCTCTAACTTTTTTTCGAATTACGGGTTAAAAAAGAAACGTTACTTTTTTGCACTGTTTAATGTTAAAGCCAATTTGGAACTGAAGTAACACTAAGATCGAGGGAAACTAGTTGTTTCTCCTTACGATATCGGCTGGAAATTGACCATTTTGGTGACGAATATCCTTTTAAATGGATATTTTAATAAGGGAAGTTTACCCTGTATAGCTTGTGCAATCGTAAAAAGCTCCGTCATAATCATAAGACTCGATCAGGGTGCTTCTTATTTACTATTTCGTACTTCGAAGTACGAAGTTCAGGAGAGGCAAAATGATTAGTCGTTTTTTTATTACTTCGGTAGCGACCCCTAATTTTTACAAGCTTTTATTTAGTTTCACCTGTCCCGTTGTCTGTCGTTCTGTAATCAAATCTTGCAACTTAAATTTGATCCACTTCCCGGTTTCCGATTGAGCTGAAATTTAGAATGCATGTTTAAATCGGATGACAATGCAATGTCATTGTGACATAGAGCTGATCTGATGATGGAGCTGGAAGGTGGCCATAGGAACTCCGTAATTAAATGATGCAACCCTATCGAGTTTGAGCTCATTAGATTCGTCTTGACAAGTAATTTGATACTATATGGTAACCAGGGTCTGATGATGGAGCCGGAAGGTGGCCATAGGAACTCCGTAATTAAACGACGCAACCCCATCGAGTTTGGGCTCATTGGATTAGTCTTGACGAGTACTTTGATACTATATGGTAACCAGGGTCTGATGATGGAGCCGGAAGGTGGCCATAGGAACTCCGTAATTAAACGATGCAACCCTATCGAATTTGAGCTCATTGGATTAGTCTTGACGAGTACTTTGATACTATATGGTAACCAGGGTCTGATGTTGGAGTTGGAAGGTGGCCATAGGAACTCCGTAATTAAACGACGCAACCCCATCGAGTTTGGGCTCATTGGATAAGTCTTGACGAGTACTTTGATACTATATGGTAACCAGGGTCTGATGATGGAGCCGGAAGGTGGCCATAGGAACTCCATAATTAAACGACGCAACCTTATCGAGTTTGAGCTCATTGGATTAGTCTTGACGAGTACTTTGATACTATATGGCACCTAGAGGGAAAAGCTACGCTGGCATCCAAAAAGCTCGGTGTGCTCAATAAAGCGAGGGGATACTTTACTCCGAGGCAAAGACTTCTGTTATATAAGTAGCAAGGCAGACCCCATATGGAGTATTGCTGTCACCTCTGGGCAGGAGCACCTGTATACCAGCTTGCACCCTTTGACTCGGTTCAGAGACGAGCTGTCCGAATAGTCGACGATCCGAGACTCACAGGCGGTATTGAACCCTTAAGTCTAAGGAGAGACTTCGTCTCCTTATGTGTGTTCTATCGTCTGTACAATGGGTTGTGCTCTGAAGAACTGTTCGACATGATGTCAACGTCCACTTTTCATCATCGCACCGCTCGCCATCGACTGGGCGCTCATCCTCACATCTTGCAACCTAAATAGTCGCGCACCGTGCGGTTTCAGAGGAACTTCCTCCCGCGGACGGTCCGTCTGTGGAATGAGCTCCCTGCCGAGGTTTTCCCGTTTGACTACGGTAATGGGGTTCTTCAAAAGAGGAGTGTACAAGTTCTTATTGGGTCGGCAACGCGCATGTGATATTCCTTGGGTTGCAGGCGCCCTTAGGCTACGGTGACTGCTTTCCATCAGGCGGGCCGTATGCTTGTTTGCCACCGACGTGGTATAAAAAAAAAATATGGTAACCAGGGTCTGATGTTGGAGCCGGAAGGTGGCCATAGGAACTCCGTAATTAAACGATGCAACCCTGTCGAGTTTGAGCTCATTGGAGTAGTCTTGACGAGTACTTTGATACTATATGGTAACCAGGGTCTGATGATGGAGCCTGAAGGTGGCCATAGGAACTCCGTAATTAAACGACGCAACCGTAGTAGATTTTTTTTCTCTCTCTTGATAATGTCAGACGATCCGAAAGTGCTTATTAATAAGCTTACTTGAATAAAGAATAGTTTGACTTTGACTAACCCCATCGCCCAAGTAACAAAATGTGGTTTTGTAGTGGTTCCGGAGCCAAGTCTATAACAGGCTAGTAAAAGTTTTCAACGACGGAAAAGGGCCCATTTTATACGCGTACTTTATATACGAAACTTACTGGAGTATGTATTCTCAAGTGTATTTACACCTTTGCACCACTTTTATATGCCTTCTTAACCTTTACTGCGTCTATAATTTCTTTCTATACGCGGCTATTAGTCAGCTTATAAGAACAGATGTACTATAAAACTAAACAAAGTCCGTAGAACCTGTTATCAGGTTTGTGGTAAAACCTAGAACCATGAAGAGAGAGGTACTAGTGCTGTAAGCCTATAAACTGTGCACTACAGGAGAATTTTGTTACTTGGGCGAGTTTGTTCTCGTTTGATTCGTCTTGACAAGTCTCTTGCTTTCGTCCCATATTAATTATATATGATTGACTGGATGGATGCCAAGGTGAGCACGTGCCGAGGGCTAAATGGTATGTTAATCACGGCACAGCTGAAAGAAGAATGCTCCCGATTGTCTTGTTTTGGGCTTCAACTGTGCATAAAATGCAGGGAACTACTGTAGATCATGCTGTTATATATTATCTAGGCTCCAAATAGTTCGCTGCTGGTCAAGCTTGTGTAGCTTTAAGCCCAGTTAGGTCTTTAGCAGGTCTTCAAATCGAAGAACTTGACTGCTCCAAGTTGACGTCGAAGAAACCTTGTAATGTTGATGCATTAAAAGAAATGGATAGAATGAGAAACGTTACAAATATCTAACAAGTGATTACATATTTTCAACATTATTGATATTTAAATCAGTACATATTACATGTCATGTGAACGAACTACGGACTTCATAACGCAATAACGCTGCTACGCGCTGCGAACTACCTCGTAGTAAATCTCGAATTGAAAATAGAGGTACTAAAAAGTTAAAAATAAAATTAAAGAAAAAAAACCTTTTTAAAAACAAGCTTTTATTATTTGTTTATAAAATGAACTAAAAAGTTAAAAATAAATTAACTCTAAAAAGAAATATAACACTTTGTAACTTGATTGTAACCTTTAACGACAAATAAGCGTCTTCGTCTAGGACAAAATAATTCCATATTGTACAAATTTATTTAATTTTAACACTAAAACTTTTCACCATACATAATTATTCAATCTCGTCCCCCACTTTATCATAGTGCCCATTTGTAAATGAAAGCGTGTTACATTGTGATAGCTTGAGCAAAATATTGTGTTGTATTAAATGTAACACGCTTTCATTTATAAATGGGCACTATGATAAAGAGGGGGACGAGATTGAATAATTATGTATGGTGAAAAGTTTTAGTGTTAAAATTAAATAAATTTGTACAATATGGAATTATTTTGTCCTAGACGAAGACGCTTATTTGTCGTTAAAGGTTACAATCAAGTTACAAAGTGTTATATTTCTTTTTAGAGTTAATTTATTTTTAACTTTTTAGTTCATTTTATAAACAAATAATAAAAGCTTGTTTTTAAAAAGGTTTTTTTTCTTTAATTTTTTGATTATAATAATTGAAAAAATAAACAAATATAAGGTTTACTTACCAAATAACAAAATGAGAGGGTGCCCCATAGAAAATTGCAATTGGGAGAGCAAAGAGCTCTTTTATTGGTTCGAACATCCTACAAAATTGCAAAAATAAGAAGCACCGTAATCGTACATAAGACAGATAAATTGTGTCAATCGTCTCGCTTCGGCTCAGACGACGAGACTAAACAATCCCGGCAATTTTAACCACAATGGTAGCTTATATGTAGGTGAGGTAGATAATCTGTCATATCTAGTAATTCTCTTCATTGCTCTTGTTAAAATAACTGGAACATAAGGGCTTTAAGCCTTCTCAACTGTGAAAGACCTTTGTAATGCGCTGAAAGGTACGCAAAGTGTGTCGAGATTGAATTTGTACCAGTATATCCATTTGATATAGCTAATCCTATTGTATATCTGTATATATCTAGGGTTTTAATATATCAGCAGAGGTTTGAATAATGTTTTCAAGATAAACTACAGTTATTCTTGCAGCATGTAGATTTCACGAGTCTCGACGATCGATGATTATAATAATGCTACGATGAAAACGCAAGACCCAAGATTTTTTAAAACTTGTTGTTTCTTAAATGATCCAGATTCCAAAGCATAAAAAATAATTACTCCTAAAACCTACTTGTACCTAACTAAGTACAAACCTGAGTCTTTATTGACGTCTCCATTCCACATCCTATTCAAATCAATACAAAGAACAAAACAAATATATGGAACCTTGTCCGTGAGTTTATGTGCGATTAAAGTGTTAATGAATATTCTTTTATAGAAGATTGATGATGGGCAGCAGCATCATCATAGTAGACACATTACTGCGAACGCCAACCCAGTGTGCCCAGCCCAGCCCAGCCCAGTGTGGCCATTATGGGCATTTACCTCCTAATGCGTTGATACCCATAGTTAATAGGAGAGGCCTACGTCCAGCTGTAAACTAAGAGAGGCTGATGATGTATACCGTAAGATGGGGCTATTTGAGATCCACGGGGCTATTTGGTACTAAGGAGAAAACAGCAATTAAGCCCGATTTCTTTTTAGCATTGAATATTAAGAAAATACGTGGTCCCAAGTATAAGATATTTGTCCCAAATCTTACGATACCAACATTTATATCGGTCTAACACCTTTAATTTCCAAATAGCCCCTTGGGTCTCAAATAGCCCCATCTTACGGTACTTATACAGCGGCCCTACCGCGAAAAACGAAATTCGTAAATTTCGAGGATTTGTCTCTTTCACTCTAACGTCGCCTTCGTTTGAGTGACAGAGAAAAATCCTCGAAATTTACGAATTTCGATTTTCGCGGTAGTAGGCCAGATGTAGCTGAAAAACGCTGTAAACACTAACATAGCACAGTTGATTTCTATTTGTAAATTACGACCTGGACGTGACAAATTGCAGTTTCCTTTTCCTTCTAAGACAATGCACGATTCCCGCAGGTAAACTATGCCACTAAACCCTGGCTCCGTGCCACTTAGGGTGTTGGTTGCGTCTGCACGAAGCCTAATTTACTGCTCTGGGACTGGGAATGCGGGTGATTCTCGCTGCAGTCTGCGGGACGCCTTAGTTTAATGTTTGTTTTAGATAGCCTGAGAGACCGTGATACGAGTTGTTTTTGTCTATTTATTTACTTTAAATTTAAGACAAGCTTAATTTAGGCCAAGTATAATTAATTTGTCTAAGAAACTGGTAATACAATTCAATTAATAATACCGGGAAAGATTCAAGGCAAAAGGAGTGCGGGAGCAAGAAGAATATCCTGGCTTAAAAATCTACGCCAATGGTTCCAAAAAAGCACTCGGTCACTTTTCCGTGCTGCTGTGTCGAAGGTTGAAATTGCCATGATGATTGCCAAACTGCGATAAGCAGACGGCACTAGAAGAAGAAGAAGAAACTGGTGTCTTAACTCTTACTGTTATCAGGTTTGTCCAACTCGCCCGTACTGTCAGGGCCACCCGCAGGAGGCCATCAGGGTGCTTAGACTTAGGTATACTCGATCAAAAGTTAAATTTAGGTGCTATTTAATTTCCTCCACAATAACCTAGATGTAGGTAATGTTTTAAATTTAAACATTTTACAAAACTCATGAATACTTCCATGGAATCGGAATTGGCATAGAAACACAGATAATCCTCAGAAAATAGGTTATTTGGAGAAAATAATAAACCAACGCCTCACCAAGGATTTCCCTTTTATACGTCAGTGGATTGCATATCCTCTGGATATTACGTGACAACACCATAAATAAGTGTACAAATATCAACCTTATTCCTTTGTCGTAAGCGTTTAAATGTGTACATGTTAAAGGTGGGTGTGGAAGGGAACATATTCAAGCATTATTTGGGGTTACGGGGCAAAGGTGATTTGGGTTAGGTCGCGTTTGTTGTGGGATTGTGCGCCGTAATGTGTGTTTGATGAAAGATAAGATGTCTGGGTAGATTTGTGGAAGCCGAGAAACATTGAAAAGAACTTTTCAGTACAGGATGCTTAGCCAAATTGCCAATCGCTAAAGCTTAGTAGCGTAGCGTAGTTTTCCCTCTCTGTCACTCTTTCATATTAGTGCGACAAAGACAGTTAGCTGCCTTTCGTTTACGATTGACGATTAAGCGTTAGCGATTGGCAACTTGTCTAAGCACCCTGATGATGCTTTTCGGAGCGTCGACTAAGGTATTGAAGTATCACTGACCATTCTGTGACTGGATTGATGATGGGCAGCAGCGACGTTATAGTGCGTCAATCCGCTTGGCCAGCGTGGCGATTATGGACCTCCTAATGCGTCTAAACGTATTAAATAGGAGAAGCCTACGTCCAGAAGTGGACTGAGATAGGCTTATGATCACGACGATGTTGCTTTTTTTACTGTCTATCGGATACGATAGATATACGAAAGCAGGAGGTAAACCCGTATTGAGGGAGCTCCAAACGCTTTTTAACGCTGTCCTATTAGAAGGGAGAACTCCGGAGGCATGGAGTACAAGTGTGGTTGTCCTGTTCTCCAAAAAGGGAGACAAAACCCTGATGAAGAACTATCGACCCATTTCTCTTCTAAGCCATGTCTATAAGCTGTTCTCAAGAGTGATCACGAACCGTCTTGCGCGGAGATTCGACGAATTCCAACCTCCGGAACAGGCTGGATTTCGGAGTGGATACGGCACCATAGACCACACCCACATAGTGCGGCAGATTATACAGAAGACTGAAGAGTATAATCAGCCCCTGTGTCTAGCATTTGTGGACTATGAGAAGGCCTTTGACTCGGTTGAGATCTGGTCTGTTCTGGAGTCCTTGCAGCGATGTCAAGTTGATTGGCGATACATTCAAGTGATAAGATGTCTAGACGACTGTACGAGGCCGCCACCATGTCCGGCCAAGTACAGAATCAGCAAACAAATCCTATACCATTGCATAGAGGCGTGAGACAAGGGGACGTGATCTCCCCGAAATTGTTCTCAAATGCAATGGAGGATATGTTTAAGACGCTGAGCTGGAAAGGGCGTGGCATCAACATTAATGGCGAGTATATCTCTCACTTGCGATTCGCTGATGATATCGTCATCGTGGCAGAAACGCTGCAGGACCTACAACAGATGCTGAACGACCTGGCTGACTCTTCTATACGCATCGGCCTACGGATTAACTTGGACAAAACCAAGGTTATGTTCAATGAACATGTACTACCGGAACCGATCGCAGTACACGGCACCGCTCTCGAAGTTGTTCAAAGATATGTATACCTCGGCCAAACATTGCAGATGGGTAGAAACAACTTCGAGAATGAGGTGAATAGAAGAATTCAGCTAGGTTGGGCAGCATTTGGGAAGCTACGTCGAATCTTCACATCGTCGATCCCACAGTGTCTGAAGACAAAAGTCTTCAATCAGTGCGTCCTACCCGTCATGACGTACGGAGCCGAAACGTAGACACTGACGGTCCACAAGTTCAAGGTCGCTCACCGAGCTTTGGAAAGGGCTATGCTCGGCGTCTCTCTGCGGGATCGAATCAGAAATGAGGTTATCCGGCAGAGAACCAAAGTGATCGACATAGCCCAGCGTATTAGCAAGCTGAAGTGCCAGTGGGCTGGCCATATTAGCCGTAGAACCGACAACCGTTGGGGTAAACGAGTTTTTGAGTGGAGACCGCGTCCCGGCAAGCCTAGTGTAGGACGCCCTCAGGCAAGGTGGAGCGACGATTTACGCACGATGGCTGGCAGGAGCTGGATGCGAGCAGCCGAAGATCGAGAAAGGTGGCGTGAAATTGGGGAGGCCTATGTCCAGCAGTGGACTGCGATAGGCTGATGATGGATACGATAATTCCCGGTAGCCAGGCTATATGTTTGTTTGCCATCAACGTCCAGTAAAGGCCAAGCCATACGGAACGCGGCTTGCTGTGCACGCTACGTAAGCGGTGTGCCATCTAATAAGTTCCGACCGAGACCCATATTTTAGTCTCGGCCGAGACCGAGACCGAGAATAAATTTTATTCTCGGCCGAGACCGAGACCGAGACTTGGTAGAAAGGATAAAAAACGTATAAATTACATATAAAATCCCTAGCAAATACCTATAGTAAGTTGCATTTTTTTTAATATTTTATTTTTTGATTTTTTAAATGTAGGTACCTACCCCAAAAACCGGTATTTTAATTTTAGGTATTTTTATCGATAGTATGATACGGGTCGCTTACTCTAAATTATTCCTTCCGTTCATTTTAAAATGAAATTGAAGTCAGTCCATGTCAATATGACACCAATAAAATCGCAGTAAGTTCGCTAGATGGCGTCAAGCTCGCCAATTACAGCTCATTACGAATCTCGGCCAAGGCCGAGAATCCCGGCCATTTTTGGCCGAGAGCCGAGAGGGATATCTCGGCTCGATTTTTGGCCGAGAATGCCGAGACAGAGACCGAGACCGAGATCTCGGTCGGACTTTACCATCTAATATGACATTTACATACGCTACAACGCGCACGCCACACGCATCCAGTGTGCCTTGGTTTTTATAGCCTCAGATCTAAATATATTTGATCACACTTTTTTTTTAATTGTACAATACCCTTTTCATTTGACCCGATACTCAATAATCTCAATATCGACCTGTTTAATCCTCACTAATCGCTCTTAATCATTTATAGGTACTATGAAGTCCTTAAATACATTCATAAGGGTCGATAAGAGGTGGTATAAATCACGATTTCATACCCGTTTAGTGCTGGGCTAAATTCAATTTTGAAGGTGGCAAATTCCAGAGACGAGATTCATGAAATTCCAATTTTAGAATTCTTCCACTCTACCAAAATACCTATCGCTTCTTTTACTATGGCTATTATTGCGAATTGGACATTTCTCCGACCGTTTCAACCGCCGTGACTTCGGTGGCAACATTATTACCCGATTTCTGTGGGTATCTCATTGGATATATTGGTAGTTGTCAACTACTATCCAAAATGTCTTGCATCTCTCACGGGATTCGTGTGATAAGACTGCCACCGAAGTCACGGCGGTTGAAACGCTCGGAGAAATGCCCAATTATTATTTTCATCTTATACTTACTAAAGCTCGTAACTTGAGCATGAGATAATGAACTGCTGACGTTTTTTTGACATCCGTCTCTGAAGGACCCTTCAACAGTCCTAACTTTTTATAAATACGGCTGTAAATTGTGAGTTTTTCGCAAAAACTTCCCAGTTCGTCGCTTGTCATAAGGGCGAGGCGCTTCGACATATCTGTAAAGGATATAAAGTTACAAGTCAGTTTTTTTATTCATTTATCGATAAATTTATCTCGCCAGTGCCTTCAAGATAGTGTTAATAAGTGTATTTAATAAATTACTTCAAAAAAACTTGTATATTAACACTTGTAATGTCCCGGCAATATATGTAGTTACATTTTTAGGGGTTGAGGGAAAGGTGGTTGTATAAATCACGATTACATCGCCCTAAGGTAACATTAGGACTATGCGAGTACTTACGTGACTTGGTTGTGTAAGAGTATCCTCAATGCCAACGGTCCTTATTGGACTTTTTGTACCTACCGCGGTGGAAATGAGAAAATACAAATAAATAATAGTGTTTAGGCCTCTATAAAAGAAACTACTAATTATAATAGTTTACCATTTTAATCATTGATAAGGTACAATCGAAAGAGATTCTTATTTCCTATGTCTAGGACACGTGCGGAGGCTTCAGCGGTTAGAAGTCAAAGTCAAACTATTCTTTATTCAAGTAAGCTTATTAATAAGAATTTTCGAAGCGTCTGACATTGTGCTGAAGGGAAGAGAGTTGCAGTCTGGGTGCACTGCTGCATGTGTGGCGAATACGCGCAACTTAGGCGCTGTTGTCGGTTGTCGCGGTCACGGAGCCCCCTGATTCGCCGCCGACGGTCGTCTTGATTGGTCAACGCCGGTGTCAGTTTTACCAGGCGTTAACAAATAGGTACAAATACAAAGTATTATTTGAAAATACACCGGAGAACCAACACTGACTTGTTTCCAGTAGCCGTACCATGAGTTAGTAAGGAACGTTTACGGAAAGCAGTCCTTCGCGCTCGCTCCCCTACATTACAGCGTTAGCACACCTCCGCCGCGGAACTGAAGTAGCGAAACCGCTGACATTTCGCTACAGTTTGTCCGTTGTGACACGAGCGAAACAATAGCGAAACTGCCTGTTCTAGCGCGTTGAACTGACGATGCATATATCTCTCATTCGCGGAACATCGGCGATCTGCTCCGACGTCGCCCATACCTCCGCGACTTTTCCGCCACTTTTTGAAGTTTCGCGTTTGTTTCGCAAGCGAGTTGTGGCTGTCGACAGATTTCTCATGGCGGAACAGTGAAAAATTGTAGAATTAGATATTGAATTCACCGAAAAACTAATACAAGAGGTCAGAAACAGACCTTTAAATGCCGATTTCTAAGAATGAACTTTTGATCAAGCTTTAAATGTCAAAAGTTAATTCTTCAAAATCGGCAACTATATAATATACTAACTTAGTTATAAGGACTATAAAAACGCTAAAATTCGTAATTTGCTTTGTAATGTCCGGCTTTAACGGGTTGTATAGTTCTTCAAAACTTTGTGCCCTCATTCTGAAATATATTATGTATAAAAATGATCTTCATGTGACTCAAATTCTTCACAAAATTTTTCGCCTAACTATTTCATCTTCTTATTATAATCTCGTGCACCCAAATTCTACGTCTTTTAATGTTAATGCCATTTCTTCTTCTTCGGATTCTGAAAGCGACGACATTTGGTTTCTATGCAGGAATAATACTAACGATCGCGTAGGAATGTTTCGCCGCGAAACTAAAGTAGAGGCATCGTAAGAAGTCGTTTTTGACAGCTCACAATAGTGTAGTGAAACGCTCGATTTTACCGTCGTAAAATTTTCAGTCAAGTGCGAAAGGCGTTAGATCTGGTACATGCCATTAAAAAAAATTAATTAAAAAAGTGTTAGGTAATCCGAACTTAAAAAGTGTTTGGTAATCTTACTTAGAATCATTAGCAGGCAGCGAAACTTTGGTGCCGGTGACGTCATAATGACGTAAAGTCGCATTTAGGTAGGATGTTTTATAGGACGGATAGGACGTGACCTATAGAGGAAATAGCATCCACAACCTCTGTTAGCGAGAGATAGTAACTAGTGTCAAAACCAGTGTCAAAATTAAAAATCAAGGTCAACAATTAATAGCAGTAGGTAATCGGTGTCCAAATGTAATGCCAGGTCAAATAGTATCGGAGTCTGATATACAATATACGTAGATAGTTTCACTTGGTAGTAATGTCAATGCAGAACTGGCAGTGGTTGAGACCATGAGCTTGGACGCGAGTTTGCCAGCCTGCAGCGATCCACTCCCAACCCACGTTGGTAAACTTGCGTGCTAGCTCAGAGGGCAATGTAGGTATGCCAAATAGAGAAATGCCGTATATACAGTATATAAAGTCACTAAAACCATTTATTAAAATCAGAGCACATTTAGGTGATAACGTAGTGGTACATAAATTATTATTCTACGAAAAATAAAATTATACGTGATTTTATAACAATTTTGACATTTATCTGGTTGTCAAGTTCAACACAGTCTGTAAAGCCGCGTATCCACCGGGCACACGGGCTCGCGAGGACCTGTCGAAACCATAACAAACTTTTAGAAAATATGTGCGTACCTACTATTATAGCAATTATTCGTACCTCCATAAAAAAGGTTTACTTATTTATTTCGATTGACGTATCGGTAAATTGCAGCAACAATAGTAACATCACTATTCCGTACAGGCAACAATGAAGTTCGACATTTGCTCCATTATACTAACTGTCAACATTTATAGAACTTCATGTGCAAACAAACGTCAAAAACGACTTCTTACGATGCCTCTACTTTAGAGTACGATTCCGCGGCATGTGTAGTAACGTTTCGCCGCGAAACTTGTGTTGCGGTTTCGCGTTCTCGTTTTCGCAGCGGAGTGTGCTAAAGCCCTTAGTGCGAGCATAAATTACTAAACGGGCATTTTCACTTTTAGAGACACCCAATTAGGGTTTTCTCGAAAACCTATGCCATTAGTTGCCGCTACTTAGCCGTAAGGTCCCGCTAAGAAACACAGTATTCTAGCTCCAAAGAAAAACTAACTAGCAGGTATTTTTATTTTTTTATAATTACAAATCATTTAAAAACGAAACTATAGGCGCTCTGAGAATTTAGACAAGTTTCTGGACCTGGCGCCTCAGTGCTGCCGCCCTAGTGAACGCCATTTCAGAAAACCCTCATTAGTGTGAAATTAAAAATCGTTAGTTGCATTCAGGTTTGTGACGTCAATTAGGTAAGTACGATATCTTTATGAAGTTTGAGTGGTGATTTTTGAATATTTTTTAATTGATGTAGCACTAAAATACACACCCATGCACTTCTACAATAATTACCAAATAAAAAAAACCGGCCAAGCTTTATTTTCACATTTTTTTTCCTCTGGAGCGATTATCTCTGAAAATATTGACTTTAGAAAAAAAGTTCTTTTAAAGACCCTTATTCTTTTTAAGAGACCTATTCAATGATACCCCATCCATACTGATTACATGAAATAAAAAAAATCATCCCTACTTCACCAGTAGCAAGCCTACATTTTTTTTTCTAGCTTTTATTGTTAAAATGTATACCTGTACATACCAAATTGCAGATTTCTAGTTTTAACGGCCACTGAGCTATGCTGCGAACAGACGGACAGACGGACAGACGAACAGACGGACAGACGGACATGGCGAAACTATAAGTGTTCCGTTTTTGCCATTTTGGCTACGGAGCCCTAAAAATTGAAAGCCGACTTCAACCGATTTCTCTAACATCAAACCCCGACTTGCCTGGATGCTTAGCCAAGTTGCCAATCGCTAGCGCCTGCTAGCGCATCATAGTTTTCCCTCTCTGTCACTCCTTCATATTAGTGCGACAAAGAGGGAAAACTACGATGCGCTAGCAGGCGCTAGCGATTGGCAACTTGGCTAGCACCCCTGGTGCCAATACACGTTCGATTAAAAAAAAAATAAGTCGGTTCACTATTCTCGGAGATATTAAGTAACATATGTATTGTATAGGTACATAAAAACACAAATTCAGTCGAATTAGGAACCTCCTAGTTTTCCGAAGTCGGTTAACAATCACAAGTAAAAGCACATTGAGAGAGCACGTCACTATTTCATAACTTTATTAGTTTACAGGAAATTATTTACGGGCTCTACAAAGGTTGAATTAGCGCTCTAATTAGACCGTTTGCCGCTTAATGGCTGCGGTTGACGCTAATGTGTATTAATTATTGCATTATACATGGCGTGCCTAGCCCACAGACAAGGAAACCTAAGGACGTCGCATCATCATTTTGCTGGTTGTAGGACCTTGTGCAGGGTCCGCCCGGATAGCTACCACCGTCTTACCCGTTAACCCGCCGCTAAATAGCAGTGTTTGCACTGCTGTGTTCTGGTTTGGGGGTAAGATAGGCGGTGTAATTACTGGCCTGTGCCAGTAATTACACCGCCTATCTTGATGGATAGCCTCTACCTATGTAGAGGCTATCCATCTAAGTCCTCAGGGTAGGCAACGCATAGGCGATTTTTTAATCACTATGTCCATGGGCCTCAGTTCCCGCTTTGCATCAAGTGGGCTGAGAGCTCAGTTAACATTAAAAAAAATGTAACGCATTCTATCACGCTCACACTGATATATTGGAGGGAGTGCGATGGCATGCTTTACGTATTGAGTTAAACCTAACGTTACCGATACTTGCAAAGCCATGGTATGGCTAGCGTTTATAATTGTTTATCTACATCCATATCATAAGTTGTCTACAGTATGTTTAGCGGCGGTAAGCAAATAGCCTACTTTAAGAAATCTGTATCTGTGGGTGTATCATAATTTTTACTTTACGATATCGGCAACCGATATCTTAATCACAATTAAATTTCGAACATTCTGTTAAAAAGAAAAAACACACTTTAACTTCGATTATCGAATTAATCGATTTGTAATTTCATTCACATTAAAATTCATATTCCATACATTCTTCTAAATGTCGAATACTGAGAATCGATTTGAGAATCGATATCGACTCAAGACCTTACCTGGTTTATGAATAAAAAAAAACTAATGTCAGTTCAGTCATTTGTTTTGTTTGAATTGTTTCAAACAAGGAGGTTGGAGGGTTGCCTATAGGTTACACACTAAAGAGGTCCGTGCTCTGTGGTTTCAAACATACAACTTTTTTGGACTGTTGACTTGAATGTTAAATATTATCGAGTTCGTTGTGAAATATTTACACTGAAAAATTATTTATGACGACGAAGACAGTGATGTTGAAATGTGTGAAACACCACCAGAAATCCGGGACGCCGCTACAACCGTGACCAATAATTTGCTGCCACAAAAATAAACATATTGTAGAAAACTTATTATATGCATGTAGATAAAGTTATGTATGTGACTGTACATAATTAGGCATTAAACACTCGTGTGATCTTATTATGAAACTCGCCTACGGCTCGTTTCATAAAACCACACTCATGTTTAATGCCTCTTATTATGCGCCAGCCACATAAATAACTAGTAAGTGCCGTCGACGCGTCCGAACGACTCGAATGCTGGAACATAAATAAATAGACTGAGGTATTAGACAAATATTTGTCTTATTCACAAACGAATCTGGAATAGGTAGCCCGTAAACTAAAAGCTCTATTATACCTAACAAAATACAAATCTTCATAATAATGTACAATGTATTTTAGCCGTAAAAGCTTGAACTGTACAGCTCTCAGTTCAGT